>MU386660.1:0-229466 GCA_022496965.1 Annulohypoxylon nitens | reverse complement strand
TATATTTATAATTAAATTATAATTATATATATTATTATATATATAATTATATATATTATTATATATATAATTATATATAAATACGTAAATTATAAAAGTTATAATTATAAAAAAAAATTTATTTAAAAACGTGTTTTATTTATATAATAATTTATATAATTATAAATAAATAAATAAATAAATAAATAAATAAATAAATAAATACGTACGTACGTACGTAAATAAATGTTTTATAAAATATAATTAATTTAAATTAAAAGTTATTTTATAAAACGTATTATAATTAATGTTATAATTATAATTATAATTATATAAAATATTATACGGTTATAAATATAATTATATAATTATATAAATAAAAATATAATTATTAACGTAATTATACGTTTATTAATGTGGTTATATAAATGTTTTAAATGGTTACGCGGTTATACGTGGTTATACGTGGTTATACGTGGTTATACGTGGTTATACGTGGTTATACGTGGTTATACGTGGTCATACGTGGTTATATAATTAAACCCCGGTTAATTAACATGTGTTTTTCGAACGGATTTTAACGTTTTACCGTTCCCGTAATTAATTTTAAATATAAACCCCGTAAATTTACATTTCTCGTAAAAAAAGTTTTTTTTAAACGTTTTTAAATTTTTTTAAATTATTTTTTAAGTTTTAAAATAACCCGTTTATTTAAAATAAAAGCCGTTTTAAAAATTAAAAAATAATTTAAAAAAGTAATAAAAAAAATTAAATATTTAAAAAAATTTAAAAACGTCCGAAAAAAATTTTATCGTTTAATAATATAAAATTAATATTTCGAGAAAAAAATAATTAATTAAAATAATAAACATTTTAATTACATTAATTTAATTTTAAATTTATTATATTTTTTTTTAATTAATTTATAATAATTTTTTTTATTAAATATTTTAAATTTAATTATTTTTTAAAAATAATTTTATTAAAATAATATATTATTAATAATATTTTTATATTAATTAAATATAAATAATATAAAAGTTTTTTAAAAAAAAACTTTTATTATTTTAATATTTAAATTTATTATAAATTATTATATATTTTTTTTTATTTAATATAATTTTATTAAATGTAATTTAAAATTATTATAATTTTTATTATTTTATTAAATATTATAAATTATAATATAATAAATATAATATATAATATTTTAATAAATATTATTTTAATTAATATAATAAAAAAATAATAAAAAATTTTTAAATTAATAATTTAAATAATAAAAAAAAAGTTTATTATATAAAAAAAATATAATATTAAAACATTTAATATTTAAAACATTTTTAATATAAATAAAATAAAAATTATTATATATATTAATTTTAATAATAAATTTATAAATATTTTTAATAATAAATAATTTAAAAAATAAATTTTAAAATAATTAATAAAAATTATTATTATTTTAAATATATAAAATTTAAATATAAAAAATTAATTTATAATAATATAAATTATATAAAATTTAAATATAAAAAATTAAATTATAATAAATTAAATAAAATAAAATATAAACATTATAAATTAATTAATAATACATTAATTAATTTAATATAAATAAAATATAAAAAATAATAAAATAAAAAAAATAATAATAAATTTAAATATAAAATAATTATAATTTAAATAATAAAATAAATATAATAATTAAGTAATAAAAAATATCGAATATAATTAACGTGAGGTCCTCGCATTTATGCGGGAATATATATCCTCGAATTTATAAGCCGAGGGTTATCCGAGAGCCGAGGTATATCCGAAAACCGGAGCTCTGAGGGTTCGAATCTTCGATCTCGCATTTTTATTATTTTTTTGTTTTTCAATTCCCCACATTTCCCTCGGCCACTAGCGGCTCGCGAGCGCTTCCGTCGGCTTGCTTCGGGTGGTTGGCGCCACCCTCGTAAGCCGCCTCCGACGCCCGTTTATTTTTACGTAATTTTATTTTAATTAATCACGACGTTATACGGCCCGATATAGTTTGTTTTTTTTTTTTTTTTTATTTTTATGTTTTTATTTTATACGTATTAACCGTTATATATTATTAATTTATATAATTTAATTTTATATATATTAATTATTATTTTACCCGATTTAATTTTATACGGTTTAATATTATATAAATTATTTTTATATAAATTAATCTCGTACGTTTAAATTTTATATATTATAATTTTATATAATTTAATGTTATACGATTTAAATTTAAAAAAAAATAATTAATGTTTTTTTTTAATTATAATTTTTTTTTAATTTATACGTTTTTATTAAATTTTTATATTTTAATTTATTTTCGATTTTAATATAATTTATATAATTTAATTATATTATTTAAACGTTTTAAAACTTTAATTTTACTTTTATAATATATTTTATTTTAATAATTATTTTAATAAAAAAAATTTTTTAATTATATTAACGAGTATTTTTATTTATATAACGATTTATATAATAAAATATATATTAATTAACGCGTTTAAACCATTAAAGAAACGTCAATTTTATTTTAATAATATATTAATATATTAATTTATTAATTAAAATACCGTTATAAATATTTTTTTATAAATTCGAGGTATTATAACCCGATTTTTTAATTATAATAATTTTATTATTAAATAAAAAATTAAAATAAATAATTAAAAATAATTATATAAAAAAAATTAATATAAATTCTTTAAATATATTACGATTTTTATTTTATAAAAATAACACATTAATTATTATTTTATTTTTTTAATTTTTTTCATTTAATAATTAAATTTTTATTATAAATAAAAATATATATAAATAAATATTAATATAAAAAAAACTTATTAAAAATAAAACGTAAAATTTTTTAAAAAAAAAATAAAAAAACATAATAAATAAATATAATATATAATTAAAAAAATAAATAAAAAAAAATTTAAATTAATTATATTTTTAATAAAAATAAATATTTTTTATTAATATATTAAAACCGTAATTAAAACCGAATAATATAATAATTTATTAAGTTTAAAATAAAAATAAAATATCGATAAAATTAAATTATTTAAATAAATAATAAAATATAAAAATTAAAAAATATTATATATAATTTATAAAAATAAATAAAAAAAAATTAATAAAACATTATAAATCTCTTTTATAAATAAACATCGTATTTTTTTATTTAATGTTTTACGAGTATTATTATTTTAAAATTAAAAACATTTAATTTTTTATAATTATATTTTAATTAATTTATAAATTTATATTATTTTTTTAATAATATTTATATAATTCTTTTTATATTTTTAAATAAAATAATTTAAAAAATAGTTTTTATTTTTTATTTTAAATATATATATATTTAACAAAATATATATAATTTTATTATATTTTTAAAATAAAATAATTTTAAAAACATTATTATAACATTTATTTTAAATATTTATATCGGTTTTTTTAATAAAATTTATATATTTTTCTCATGTTTTTTAAATAAAATAATTTAAAAAATATTTTTATAATATTTATTTTAAATATTAACATTAATATTTTTTAAAAGAATTTAATAATATATTATAACCCGTTAAAAAAATATATGATATAAAATTAATAATAAATTTCTCGTTTAATTAAATTTAATTTATAATATATTAAAATTATATAATCGATAATAAAATTTCCACGTATTTTCGTTATAAAAAATTTCGATATTAAATTTTTTAAATTTTTTAATTCTTTTTTTATTATTATAATATTTTTCATTTAATATCGTACCGAATATTATATTAATAATTAATCTTTTTTAATAATTTAAAATAAAATGTTTCTATTTAAATTTAATAAATAAATTAAATATATTTTTATAATAATATTTTTTTAATTTATTTAACGTAAAATATTTTTTATTTAAAAAATAAATAAATTATATTTTTATTATTACTTTATTATAATTTTTAATTTTATTTTCGTTATAATTATTCGTTTTTTAAATAATTATTATTAAATTAAAATAATATAGTTTAATAATTTCCGAAATTTTATTTTTATTTTTTAAATTAAAATATAATTCATTTAAAATATTAATTACGATTATATTAATAATTTCGTTTAAATATAAAAGTTATTAAAAAAATGTTAAAAATTATAAAAAACTTTTTATATATTTTTTATATAAATTTAATATATTATTTAAAATTTAAATATACATTTTATTTAAAATTTTCGGAAAATTTTAAAATGTTTTTTATATTTAAAAGAATTTTATATATTTTTTAAATTCGTTTATTTAATTAATGTAATATTTACCGAAATTTATATTATTTTAATTATTTAATATAATAAATACGAGTAAATTAATTTATATTTCATTTATTTTTTTTATTAAAATAATTTTAATTTTAATTATATATTTAATCGTAATTATTATTTTTTTAATTTTAAATGTTTTTAAACTTTTATATAAATATATTTACGTATGTTTTTTTTAATTAAATCGTAATAAATAAAAATAATGTTTTAATTATAAAAAAAACTTTTAATAATAACTTTAATATTTTATTTCAATCGATTTATAACAAAAAAATAAATATTCATTTATAAACCTTAAAGGTTTTAAATCCATTAAAGTAATTCTACTCAGTGTTCGTTTTATATGTTGTTTAAAGACAGGTATCTTAAGAAGAGACATGAGGTTAACTCGGATAATCGAGAGAGCGACCTTGTTGGTGCTGAGATAGGTGTCATAAAAAGCTATCATACTGCCTATCAGCCAATTCTACATAAGTCTGGTGGCTATCAGTCGGGATCTTGTGCTGATCAGCAGGCGAGAGATTCGAGAAGTTGTCCAGGTCCATAGTATGAAAACTAGACGTTTTCTCCATGAAGCACAACGATGTAATAAAAAGATAACTAACATGGATGTTGATAAGATACTTTAACTTGAATACTTCTTTTAAACTTCTAGGAGTATAATTAATGTCCCCACTCTTCTTACCTTGCCTATCTTCGGTACCTATATCATGAAAAAGATGAGTCAACCACTGTATTTCAGGACTTTGGGGGCGGGAGTTAGCTTAGCCTATTTCTCGTTCTTGCGATACCAAGTTCGGAGTTACTGCTGATTGTGGTACCTACATGCGTGCAAGCGCATCTTATAGTCTGCCTCTCTGGGTGACTGAGCTAAACATGGGGGTAGTTCTAAAATGGAAATCTCCAATTAGATTGTTGTGTCATGCTGTACGGCATACCATCCATGGATGCAAGTATTGCCCCGGGCAGGCGTCACTTGTGTGTGCCGGATAAGCAGAATTCACAAAATTTCACAACAGGTACTTATCTATTGTCGATGCCGTCCATCAATGTTGAAATATATAGTTCATCTAGCCATCACTTCCTAAGCTCGATAGCCCGTTAGTAAGACGACGGCAGGCTCTTATGAAGTATACTCGAAACCCTTGGCATGTACCTCAGTGAGTGCCTTTACAATACGGTCAAAGAGTGGCCTGCTTTCTTACCTCCCGTGACAAGATTTAGGCAGCTGGTTCTTTTGATTATGACCCATGGGTTTGAGCTGGCTATGTAGGTACCCAATCTTTATCATGATGAATACCCAGGTAGGTCGTCTAATGCCGGCTCGAATCCAAAGATAAATGGCTACTCAATGAATACCATTAAAACTATCAAGTCTTCTAGGATTCTTTTCACAGGGGACATTTTACTACTCGGACTTTACTACCTAGTCTTCAACATTACCTACTTACCTACCTACCTATATCCATACCTGATTTCACTATTGACTTTACAAATTAAAAGCTTAAGTTGAAGACTATCGGATGGTATGGGTGGATGAGATGATATGAGCGAGAATTTATTTAGCTTCATGTAGATTGTCATGAGGTATTCCCCCTTTGAAAGTAAATTGAGAGCTTCGAAGTCCCTAAGGCTAGGATTGAATACCGACATATGCCCTTTTCCCTATACCTGACGAGATGGGCTTCATATCAACGGAGAAGCAGATACGAACGCCAAATTTAGAGCATGTTCATGAAGGCAGTAGAAAATCAATTGACTACGACATACCACCGCATTCTATGGTTATTTCCGGCATTCAACCTACCCCTAAGAGATGGATGGGCATTAGAGATAAGTACGGAAAGTCGGATTCCATATCAAAAACATGCTAAGACCAGTAGTGAAATCATCAAAAATCTCATTGGAGCGAGCAGCAGGCCAAGCTCATCGAAACCGACAGGCAGGACTAAGAATCGATTCAGTCGTCTACTACAAGCTAAAATTATTTCGGTAGATTCTACACAAAGTCCTTTGGTGGCAGTTGATAATTCGGCTTCAGAAAGAGAAAGACGATTAAAGATCATTGCTAAGGAACAGGTTTCCAGGCCACAAATCACCAAGAACAGAGTCAAAACTGTAACTTCCAAACACTCAAACCACACATACGGCTTATTGAGTCCAATTGAAAATGATATTCCAACATATACAGTCGATTCTGATACGTCTGAAGACGATGACGAGATCCCTCTTATTAAGCGATTGACAAGAGGAAAGGGGACAAGGGAGAACCAACCGGTTGTCCGTTTCCTGACGCCCCCTGAAGATGAAGATGAATTAAACGATATTCCTCTCAGTGTATCTAGGAGATCAAGACTAAATCCGCCCATGGATCTAATAGGCCATGGTATGAATGAAACGGACAAATGGAATTATACTATATGGAAATGTAAGCCAATTACTTACTTCATCGTCTGATCTACCTGTATCAAATGCTAATGAAAATCGTTAGCACCATGGGGAGAATCGCAGCCAACTTGGAGTGCGTTGATACCCTGTGGCTATAAACATCACGACGATCCTAAGTTCCCCTGGGTATGCCCAGTTCGTTCTTGTCGAACACTATATGCAAAACTCTGGGGGCTTGGAACTCACTTTTCTGTACGTTCTTCAAGGTATCAAGCAACAATTTGAATATGCTCATTCTTGTGCTAGCTTGAACACCAAGGCTCTCTCTTCAACGATAACGAGGATGGGACGTTGTCCTTCCTTAGGAAGAGAAATGTAGCTGAGTTAGGGATGCCTGCTACAATAATGTCCAAGAAACTACTGGACCCAAATGAGCCATCAATAGTAGAGCCATCGCTTCCTCATTACAAGAAGTCGATGGAAATCCTGCCTGCTCAGCCTAAAGCTGGTACAGGCAAAAACAACTCTGACTTTCCAACTACCTCCATCGGGGAAACTTGTGATAAGCTTTGGAACTATATCCAGTGCCACTTAGTGCGAACAGTTCTTCGTGAGTATATTTTAACCTTCGCGTGATCTATTATTTTATAATACACTTGCTTCAATTGCTAATATGTGGCATTGTAGGGATCCGAGAGCTTCTCAAATGCTTGTACCGCGCTCGTGACGTTGAGTTCAATCCACAGTCACCAAATCCATTCAACGAAGCCGGAAAACAGGACATAACAGCCATGATAATCCAGGTAACGGGGATAAAAGCTACCAGGACATGTAGTAGGTGTAAGCAGGGAAAGGGACCATTCAGAGGTTGTTATATCATTCCCAGTAGTGTCCCACTACATCTGCGTCAGTTGATTCTCTGCTGTGCCAACTGCTATTATAAAGGTAATCAAGGCTTTTGCGACCTGAAACAATGGTTATTAAGGACTTATCCCGAATTGTCCAAAGCTCCCATTTCCAAAAATACGCCTCAAGAACAAATCATTGAACCAAGTCTGTCCCAATTGGCGGAAACTAAGAAACTGCCGGAGAGGCGGTCTATTAGGAACACGCAGAACGAAGAGCGCAGAAAAAAGAAAGAAATTGTTCGGGCGAACACAAAGCAATGTACACCACCTTCCTCAATCAAAAAATGTCATCTCAGGATCCAACAGAAAGTATCGATGTTTATAGTAAAGGACGAACGAGCGCTCATCATTTGGACCAAACCATGAAACTTGAGACGTGGGAGATTGCTCCTGGACGTATCCGGGATGAATCAGAAGGCAAAATCGACAGTACGTGACCGAGTAGACTCATTTCGAGGGAACAATACTAATTGAAGGTGATAGACTTCGCGTTTTCTACTGCCTACCTTTCGCAAAACCAATCAGTACGCATATGTCGCGATATTTCGTTCCATCTCGTCATAATAAAGCCAGGTACTTGTTACAGTTGGGAGACACGCGTGGCGTATGTGCGACTGTGTTCGGTGGCGTCTGGGAAACTCCAGGTAAAGATGCATGGCCAAGAATTTTCAATAGGATCCAATGGTATGGTAATGATCAGACCTGGCGCAGACTGTACTGTGATAAATAAGCTCTATATGGATGCGGCGGTACATGTCACGATAGTGCCAAGCGATTTATACGAATAGGGGCTTCGTCTTTGAAAGGTCTGTTACGGTTGCTGGCCCCTTTTTATCTACCTACCTAGGTACCTGCACCCGCAGCTTCTTAGTTAAAACAAGCAAGTCTTTGTATTTATACAAATTCCAATAAACACCTGTGAGTTTGAAAATAAAATCAAGTATGGCATTGTTCATAAACCTGGGAGGACTGCTACTTATACTTTTACTGCAACTTTCCCCCTAGAATTCATCTACCTAATTATTTAAATCCACATCTTCCAGCTCAGATGGGTTTGCAAACCTAACTTTCCTAGACGAATGAGGTCTATGAGTAGTATCTTTCTCTATACGAGCGATACCAGGTGTCGGTTCAACAGGTATATTAGAGTTCTCAGTTCCCAAGTTAGGTGCTAGTGAGTTTGATATCGGCTCTTCGGGAGGTTGGTCTTGGGCTTCTGGTATTGATTGCCTTTCTAAGTCGATCTCTTTGGCCTTTTCCTGCTGTCTACGTCTTCGAATTTTGTAGTATATATGGAAAACAACGGAAATGACCAGTGCCAATCCTATCCACGAGAAAATTACGGCAAACCATATGGTCCTAGCCTCAGGTGACCCAAATTCCACCGAATCAGTACTATTGGAAGGCATGATAAATGGAGGATCCAATAATGAAATGTTAGATGATGTTTTATAATTCCGCGTCGAAGGTGGGGATTTAAGTTCTTCGGTATAATGATTATGTTCTCTATGTGTTCCATTTCACATAACAAGTTGCCAATCATTTAGTGCGATTGGCCACACTAACATTGTTGGATATAGATTTATACTTAGTTTGTTCAGTAACAAGCTTGCTAGCATGTAATTGTATGTTCTATTTCTTTGTTGTACATGGCCAATCTTCGTACCTGTCCATTGGCATCCCACTAGGGTCGAACTGACCATGTCCGTGACATGATATATAGTATCATGCCATAATCGCGGATGATGGCTTCTTACTGAGGAAAGTGTCATGAAAAGTCAGGATGGTATGTGGACTCGGAATATGCTACAGGTAGCAGGTCTGGCCCCCTTTTCATGGCTAAAGCTTGGCGTATGGAAGGAATAGGTAGAATTGGATTCCATCGAATGAGGATACATGGTGGATGCACATAACACTCGAAGAGATAATAGCTTCTGGGTAAGCATAATGACCCCCTTGTATAGCACTACTACTAGTGTAAGATGTGAGACTTGGCAGGATTGCCCCCCTCGGGGGCCGCGGTATCACGTGGAACACGCCGAGACACCATTATCAGGTCCGCTCTCAAGGAAACACATATCCATATTTTCGGCGAAAATGAAAGACTGGGTGACGAAATTCAGCGGTGGAATTCCCGAGAAATGCGGGACCGTTGACTCACGCTCCTACGAATCCACTGACCAGTGTCTTATTAATGCTTAATCAGGTTCGTGGTATGAAAGAATGTTATCTTAGTTTCTGTCTCTGTAAATATTAATTCTTATTGATACCTTCAAGATATGAAGTCGATCGAACAGTCGAGACTGGACGTTAATGATTATGTAAGGCTGTCAACATGGTTGATCTAGTCCTGGTAACGAATAAAAGAGTAGATTAACCTCCTTCCAAAAATATACGGCGAACTATAAGGGGTAGGGCTCAAAATGCGCTCCTTATTCGGGAAGGTGACGGAATTGTCGGCTTGTAACATGGCTAGATCACCGTCAGATCTATGTTAGCACGCCCTTGAGGTTACGCTGCTGTCGACTCGTGGAACTCTGTTCTATTTTCTGATCGGGAGATGACAGGGGCTCTTGAAAGCTACGCGCCGGTGACATTAGAAAAAGTCTGGCCATCAGACGGTCCGATGGTAGATGTTCCCATCCAACACAGATGATTTGATTGGAGTTCGTGATAATATCTCTTGCCGGTCTTATTGGTACGCACTGAATAGGAGAATTCCTATCGTGTATGACGGCATTCGCCTAACGTAAGGATGGGCTAGTGGAAATACCTATCTACCTAGTACATATCTGGTGGAACTATGATGACATCCCTCGAGGCTAAGAAGGAACCGAGCCTGGATCTTGCTTGAGCAAAAACCCTGGCGGATACCGACCGGATTAGAGACGGGTTTAGGACATTACTCAACAAGGAGGGGATCTTCACCATAGTGTCAACAAGGCGACGAGGCCCCGGCTGAACGCTTGGAATGGATATCCGAAGTCGTTTATTGTCACATGCACAACCTACCATGATGTTTCCTTACAGTGACATGCATCTTTTGGCATCGGCGTCTGTCTCACCTACTATATGCGGCATGCAGCTCTGGAATCTGATGTGTGATGCGGGGCAGGTAACGGTACTTGGGTATAGTCTCCGAGGGAACCATAGGTCTGATCCCCTATGAAGCTCACCCTGGCACGCTACCTGGCATACGACACTACCGTACTGTAGATCATGGGGTGGAGCTAACACCTTATTTGATCGACAAGCACCAATCTAGGTTACTGACGAGAACGGGATCTTAGATAAGCTTAATTTATACTCCGATGGACGAAAGGCTAGGCATGTAAAGGGGTTGAATAGTCAAGTATGGTATACGGGGTAGAGATTGATCATAGTATAGCCTCTCGAGACTTGATGATCGATAAGAGATTATTGACTTACGTGTTGATCGTCAACAATGTAGTAATAATATATATGAAATATACGTTGTGGGCACCTAGGTGTGTTGTGAGATACGAGCAGACTTGCGAATCGCGGTTAACAATGCCGATTTCTCGGTAATTGCAGCACGAAGACGTGATCACATCATGTCGTATTACCTGTGTTATAATATAAAAGCTTGCTAGACTTGCCGTTGGATTTCCACTGGAGGTACTATAAGCAATCTCGAGCCAGAAACAAGCTCAGTCTTGGCCTCTTGGCTCTTCTTGTTGTAAGCCTTGATAAGGGGAATATAGGAGGGGGCTAATTGCCGGAATAGGAAGGCCGTGCATTGGGCACCACGAGACGTGAGCTCGAGACTCCTTTTCGCAGGAAAAACGACGACTTGGCACAGCCAGAGGATACAACATCATGATACTAGCTGGTAGACACTGGCAGACAGTGGCAGATTTGCCATCTCCACGCTATTGGGTTCGTGTCTTAGCCTGTGTTGCAACCGACCGCCCGAAGTCACCACATCCTGGGGCTACTTGATCTCATCCTTGCACGGATTCCCGGCTCGGATCTAGGCTCCATCCACATACCCATACACTAAATGTTAGGGGCCTCTAAAGATCTTCTAAAGACCCTAGAAACCCCAGTGAGCCGCCAAGAGGCTCCATAGACCTTACCCGCAACCAATCACTCCTCGCAAATCAAGGAAAGTATCAATATATTCTTCACACCTGAGAAACAAGCTCTGCCAGCTACCGCGCTTCCCCAGCCTGTGATAACGTCGACATCATGTCCTGCATGACATGTTGGCTCTGCAAGGCGGTAGAGGAGCAGGGATCACAGATAAGGTACAGATAGCTTTCCCCAGGTAATCAGGGTCCCCTCTAGAGAGCTAGCCAATGTATTCTAGAAAGACTCTTATTACAAACTACATCGTCATCTAGCCTCTCCGACCATACCGCCGAGTAAGACCCTACGAGGAGAGGAGATCTGCGAGCTTCCTTCCTAGGAAAGCTACGATCAACCGGCACGAAATATATCGAAGGTTAGACGAAGCCGTTACCCATGATAAATAGTCGTGATGCCCTCGTCCTGAGAGTAGCTTCTGTTCTTCACTACTCATAGATCAAGCCCCTTGATACTACTTACATTCTTACCTAGTACCTTGACATCTTAATTTGCTCCAATATGCGTACCGCCGCCTTCTTTTTCTCTCTCCTGCCTTTGGCATGGGCTGCTCCGGCAAAGAGATCCTCACCAGCTCCTCTCATCAAGCCCCGAGGATCTCAACTTGTCGAGGGCAAGTACATTGTCAAGCTCTACGAGAACTCTGCCATCTCGGCCCTTGAGGATACGATGAGCAACTTCGAGGGTGATGCCGACCACGTCTACAATGTAGAAGGATTCAAGGGGTTCGCATCTGCCCTGACAGCCGATGCTCTCGAGACACTGCAGAACCACCCCGATGTATGTTGGCTTATTAATCCACACCTTATATAAGCCACGATGAGATGTTAATCGTTTTTTAGGTGGAATTCATTGAGCAGGATGCCATCATGAGCATTAACGCCTACACCACCCAGAGCGGCGCGCCTTGGGGCATTTCTCGCCTATCCCACAAGACGGGTTCGAGTAGCTACGTCTATGACTCTAGTGCTGGCACTGGCACTTGCGCCTACGTCATTGACACCGGGATTTACACCCAGCACACGGTACGCATGACTCGCGGGGCAGATCTGCACTAGTCACGAATAGGTGCTGACGAGATCTATAGGAGTTTGAGGGCCGTGCTACTTTCGTCGCCAATTACGTCGATAGCTCTAACACCGATGGTAACGGTCACGGAACCCACGTCGCTGGAACTATTGTAAGTTTTTCCTGATTTTTTTGTATCCGTTATTTCTCGCACTAACCCTCTTTACAGGGCAGTAAGACGTATGGTGTTGCGAAGAAGACTCAACTCTACGCCGTCAAGGTTCTTGATGCCAGCGGTTCCGGTACTACCTCCGGCGTCATTGCTGGCATGAACTTCGTCACGTCCGATGTGAAGACTCGATCTTGCGCTGCCGGCGCTGTCGCCAACATGTCTCTTGGTGGTGGCTCTTCATCTTCAATCAACAGCGCTGCCAAGGCTATGATCAACGCTGGTGTATTCCTTGCCGTTGCTGCTGGCAACGACAACCAGAACGCTGCCAACTCCTCTCCCGCCTCCGAGCCTAGTGTCTGCACCGTTGGAGCTACCACTAACGCTGATGCCCGCGCTAGCTACTCCAACTACGGTTCCGTGGTTGACATTTTCGCTCCCGGCACGAACATCCTTAGCACATGGAAGGGTGGCAGCACTGTAAGATTATTTCATCATCTCCGTGATTTCTTCTCCTCCCCAGATCCCGCCTCTGTTAGTTTCCAGAATTTAGGCTGACCTCCATCCACAGAACACCATCTCTGGAACTTCTATGGCTACCCCCCACATTACTGGTCTCGGTGCTTACCTCCTGGCTCTCGATGGTAAGAAGACCCCTCAGGAGCTCTGCAGCTACATCGCCTCTACAGCCAACTCGGGCGTCCTCTCTAGCATTCCGAGTGGAACCGTCAACAAGCTCGCGTTCAACGGCAACCCTAGCGGTTAAGCGCGGGTTCTTCGCCGACGCGAAGCCTTGCCGGTTGGTGCTTGCCAACGACACTCCCCTACATAGGTCTTACACCGATGCAACGAATATTCCATAACGCAATAATAACTCGAGGTCGCGGAAATGGCGGGCATTTTTGGGGCATGATCTTGGCAACCTCTTTTGTCTCCACGGCTATTCGAATAGCCTAGGAAGGTAGAAGTACATACGCAGCGATTGGTTATTCACCCTGGGGGCTTGGTTCACATCTTCCATAGGAATTAGCCGCGAACAGAGTAATTGACTAATGCATTGAGCAAATCGCCTCATCGGCCGCCTTTCGAGTATAACCATATGAGAATGCCCCTGAAACACGGTTTACTAAGTGTGAATCGAGATATTTCAATATAATGATGAGAATTGAGTTTGCGCTTTCCGAATAGGCACCTATGGAGACTTTGATGGGAATTGCTCCGTTGACGCGATTCGGCATTTCGAACCCGGGCGATCGACATGCATGCGGGAGAGGATGTGTTTCGTAATTATTAATGAATCTAGGTATCTAGGTGTAATTCCCACCGGGACAAAGTGAACGTGATCCTTACCCTGTAATGGAGAATATTATAGATGTATGAATGAACTTACTATCATGTACAGAAGTAAGGATCTCTCAAGATCGGTTCACCCGGCACTTGTACTCTCGGTCTCGTATTGACAAGGTGGGTCGCTGGACGGATACGATGGCATCTCTTCTTTGGATATGCTCAATTTTTCGCAACACGATCATTATGATCTCAATACAATCATGAAGACATAAGATGCTCATAGTATCAGACACACTCATACCAAAACTCAGAGTTACTCCTCATACTAGCTATGCGAAGTAATATGTGAAGGAACAAGCATACTCAATTGTTTTGGTGCTCAGGATAGATCAAGAAATTGTGTTTCTCTTCATGTTTACCCTGAATGAGCTGAATGAGGGAGGATTCTTGGACTTTCGAATGGACCAACAAGATACTTTGCTTCGGTGGTTTCGTGGTTCTTTAGTAAGGAGAGATTCACTAATTTTTCACTCGATAATAGATGAGTGTAGGTTATCTTCCCGAATGCCTATCTCGTGACTTGATATTTTGTAAGGAATCGAAATATGATGAATGAACTTGCAAATTGTAACTTTAATTCAGGGGTAAATCAAGCCCCCCATTACGGGGCACTGACTGATGGATGCACCTACCCCGCTAAGTCCCGAGTTCGGGGATAGTTATTTCCCCATTAGGCCTGGTGCAGAGAAAGCTAGAATCCCCCACTTTTTCTTGGACCCCTGTTAGAGCATATCGTCTAAAAGTGTCTAAAACATGGGACGACCCTTGAAGACCAACTCCTAAACACAAACCTCGAACGCCTATCGAATGATTTTGGTGTTTCTTGTCATTCGCCCTTCAATCACGCTCCTTTGCTATCATTCCTTTTTTGTCCACAACCACTCGAGCTCTGGCCTCGATCTCTTTCTCGATTACTGACCCTTGAGCTTTATTCTATTGCCACTCCACTAGGTTAATATCCTCGAACTTACCAGCGATTATGGCGCGGCATCTTTCCGTCATCGTCATTCTGGCGATTGCTGGTTTCTTGGTCTTTTCTTTTATGACATCCTTTGGAGATAAAACAGGACAGATACGACAAGTATTGCCCGTTAAGGGTACTACTGAGCGACCACCAGCTGATTCAATACCGATTTCGCCGAATGTGCAACCGGATACAAAGGCGAACGTGGGGGCAGATACGAAGGCAGAGGTCAAGGAAGACGTGAAAGATGTGAAAGTAGATACGAAAGCAGACCTGAAATCGGATTTCGCACCTTTACCGGCTGACATTTTGGCTGGAGGCGCGATAGCCCCAAAGCTGGAGAATGCCACTTTGAAGTATGCGCCCGATTTCTATGCTTGTCGCCCACCTTGATCCCCCAGGAAATAATGACACCGCATAATGAATCTCACTGACCTGAATTTACCTTGCGCAGGGCCGAACTTGGTCGCTCAACCTGGAAATTCCTCCACACAATGATGGCGCGATTCCCTGACAAACCAACCGAAGACGATTCCCTTGCGCTTAAGACGTTCGTGCAACTATTTGCGCGTTTATACCCATGTGGTGACTGCGCGCGACACTTTCAAAAGCTACTCGCTAAGTATCCACCACAAGTCAGCTCGCGCAATGCCGCCGCTGGCTGGGCTTGTTTCATGCACAATCAAGTCAACGAGAGGTTGAGGAAGCCTCTATTCGACTGCAACAAGATTGGCGATTTCTATGACTGTGGCTGCGGGGATGAGAAGAAAGAGGAAACGGAAACTATAGGGGAACTCAAATTAGAGAAGGAAGGATTGACTAAAGGCGGTTGATCATATCATTATAAGGCGTTGTCGTTTCTTTTATGGGCGCATAGCAGCTGGAGTTCCTGGTCATCAATTATGGATTGCTGTGTGGTTTTGAGTACCTAGTAGATATATCCGTATAATCCATCGTGTTGTGCTTTGAATATTTTGTTTGAATATTTTGTCGCGATGTCCAAATTCTCATCATTCCCCCGGAAATCTGTCTGATCTGGAATGAGCTACATTACGTACATATGCAGGTACTGAAGCATTGAGATATGGCCGTGAATGCGCGAATGGGGGAGATGCGGGAGTGCACGTGACTATAATGGGTCCCTGCCAAGGTTAGTGGCAGGCTAGTTCGTAGGTCCCGACTTCCGATCTAACTGGTCCAGCCTTGCGCGTCGGAGCTGCCTTGAGCTTTGATCAAGCAATCAACGAAGTGTTCCTGCTCCTACCATTATCCATCAAGCTTCCTCAATTACGTACCTGGATATTTCTAAAACAACGACCAAACTTAAACCGACGACTAGTGATATTTATCACCCCGACTGAATAATTCCTTTCTCCGATTTCTCTTTCTCTCAACAGTCGTCAACGTTTCGAATATGGAGTTTGGCAACAGAGGCGTCTTGAGCGAAGGTGTGTGAAGCTAGGATCGAGCTTCTAAGAGCTTGAAATCAAGGCGCAGAACTAAGCTAATGTGTGTTCGAATAGATGGAATCCATGTCGACATGGACCGATTGAAGAAGGGCGAGGTCAAGTAAGTCATGAGCTTCAGATCAGCATAATGCCTTGGTAGCTAACCATCTCGTTCACTAGTCTCGGTACTTCGATGTGAGCTTCATTATACGGAACTATGTTATGACGGCAAAGAAGTTAACTTGTTATTAGCATGGCAGTCACCTTCAAAGACGGTGTTATTCTCGGTATGTCCAACATTCAGCAATAATCTTCCACTTCCTGTCTTTTCTTCATGGCCACATGCTAATTATGCTATCTGCCCTTAGGCGCTGATTCGAGAACTACTACCGGAGCATACATCGCGAACCGAGTCACAGACAAGCTGACCCAAGTGCACGATACTATTTGGTGCTGCCGATCAGGCTCTGCCGCCGATACACAAGCCGTCGCGGACATCGTACAATACCAGCTGGGCATGTTTGCCATGAGGAACGGCAAGCCTCCCACCACCCAGACAGCAGCAGCCATCTTCCAAGAGATCTGTTACTCAAACAAGGACCGCCTGAGGTAAATATTCTCCATGCGACAACTTATTGGGGCGAAATAAAGCTAACGATACTGCGTCTCGTAGCGCGGGTCTTATTATCGCGGGATGGGATGAACGACACGGTGGTCAGGTCTATTCTATTCCCCTCGGCGGTTCTCTACACAAGCAGGCATACTCGATTGGTGGTTCCGGTTCGACTTACATCTACGGTTACTGCGATGCGCACTGGAAGGAGGGCATGGAGGAGCAGGATGCCGTCAACTTCGTGAAGGGCGCGCTCCAGGAAGCGATCAAGTGGGATGGCAGCTCAGGAGGTGTTATTCGTATGGTTGTCCTGACAAAGAAAGGAGCGGATCGACACTTGTATCTGCCCGACGAGAAGTATCAGGTGCGACATTAATAAGATACCGGATTAGAGGCGGCGGCGTGGGGTGATAGACCCAATGGCGCTTTAAGGGTCGAGCATGAGTATGACACCATGCCTACCTGTACAATATTACACAAATCCACGTGTCGCGGACGCCGCAGCCTGCACGGCGGTCGCGACGGTTATCTCTGAGCTTAATAGGAGCATTGCAGTGAGACCACTATGTTTCCAAATTCTTGGGTAATGGGATCGCCAATCCGTGGCGACGCCCCGTGAATGGTGTTCTCTAATGCTGCAGGGTTGGGGGAATTTACTGTGATCGAAATGCTTGGCGGCACGCACATAATGAGGCGGTGAGCAAAATACAACGCACGGCATCGAGCAAATCATAGAGTCCGAGCCGTCACATGGCAATAGAAATGGTGTATGTCCGATTGATAAATGGGCGCGACCTTTGGCTGGCTTCCCGACACCAACCCTACCTCTCCTGCCCTTGCTGATAGGGTGAGAATTACATCTCGGGGCGATCCGGGTTACGTAGGGGTCGTTCACTTTCGGCTACATGATTCGTGCCGCTCGATGGCGTTATCATCCCGAGGATTTGTGAGGTATCGAAGTTTCAAGCTTCCGCGAGATGAGGCCATTTTCAGTGCTTTGTGAACTGTGTGAATGGATGGGCTGCGATATAATACTTGCCCTGCTCGTCGTCATCGGTGTTACGCGAGCGATGCCTGATGCACGTCGAGGGTGTGATCATGACCACCTACCTATTGTAGGTTCGCTACCCTAGATACTTTCCTTGGTTCTATATAAAATGCTATTAAATGCGGTTGAGGATACAACAGGAATCGCTTCCCATCATTCCCTTTTAGCCTAAAGGAGATTGAAACCTGAGTGGGCAAGCTGCTGCGAGGGCTTGGCGGACATGCGAACAAGCAAGTTGTTGACGCAAGGAGGGTTGGGCTGGCGTGTTGGAACCAAGGCGGCATAGGTATGAGCCTTACCTTCCACGAGTACACCGTTCCCCTTTTCCTTCTGGAAGAATTAATGGATTCAAAGTACACAGAAGACGGGAGAGTATTATCCACAAGGCCCGTCCCGTGGTTAATATTTTATTTCTTATCTCATCACTCAATTTTAATCCGTGGGGGTTGTGAATCGAACGAGACGTGTATGACTCTCAAGATGGATAGATTCTTAGACATACATGTAGAGAGCTGGGTATGATGCCATAAGGTAACAAGACGTTTCTGGGTTACTGGGACGCCCCCATGTCAGCCTCCCTTCGCAATGTAGGTAGGGTACGTAAGGGCCAGATAGCAGGGGAGAATGAACACCCGCCATTGCCAGGCTCTTGGCACGGGGATAAAGTGCGGGATGATATTAAATTTATGTACATGTCTAAGTACATAAAAGGGATGAGACAAGATGGTATGGTACGTTATGACGGCATTGTTAATCTATCTACACGGCGTTACCAGGTACCAATTCATACACTTTTATGAGATACGATCTTATAAATTGCCGTAGAAGATCTTGGTTAGAATCGACAGTAGCATGTGGTCTAGAGATCGCGGCCTGAGCTTCGAAAGATTGGGAAATGATCAAGGGAAGGATCGTCGAACACTTTAGTCTAGAAGCGGTTCCTGAATCGTGAACGCCGAGTTGGGACCGGACTGGGCGAACGGCGGTCCCGGGTCTACCGGAGAAACGTAAATAGACCGCCCCTCTCTAGCGTAGAATATGAGCTAGGAAACGCCGCTATCTTCCAAGATTGTTACGAGGAAATTACCTATCGGTGAAAAGTAGGTTCACGGGTTGTAGATCAATTGATCCGATTTCCGACTCTTCGGTAGCTGAGCCGAGATACTGGGAATCGCGTAGGCGTAGACAATGTCTCTAAATATTGACACTAGAAGCATGTGAATCTCGGTGTAACTTACTATATGAAGAAAATAGGCTTGTTGAAGAGCAGAAATGACGTATGCTCAATCTGTTTTTCTCCCGAAATGTGCTTATACCTTACCTATGTACCCAAGTACATGATGTGTAAGAAGATGAGTGGCTGCTGTAGTTGACTCGGGATGACATTCTCAGGCGATTTGTATGGCACGAAACATCGAATATGTTTTCGTAATATTTTGATAGCTATTCATTGCCAATTGGTAACATCTTATAGTCTAGAGGTAATAGTACCTATCTAGGTACTATATATTTATCTTGACTTAGGTAATCTTTAAGGGGGGTTATGTAAAAACGTCCCCCCTTTTCACCCCACGATGAGAAACGACCTAACGGAACAGAGCAAGCCTTTTGAAAATCCTACGAGCCAACGGGATCGAAGCTTTTCGTGCATTAGTTGCTGACCGCGGGCGTGCACAGCCTCAGACCCCTTTCCTATTCTGGTAAGATGCCATTATTACCTGCAGCTCCGAGTCCGGGTCTTAATGGATCCTATCTGCCATCCATCCATCCCAAGCATCGCGAACACGTGCAAGACGAATGATTAGATGGTGGTTTTCTTGGGAAATTTACAGTAGAACAAAGAGTTGTCAATTTTTTGTGTAGGGGATGTAGGGGATCCGTTTCTAGCCTATCGCACGACATCTTGCCGTCCTATCGCCCCCCCCTTTTTTTTCCAATTTTGACTTGGATACTCTGTTGCGCATTTTCTTTTGCAGCCGCTGTGTCCTTGTTAAAAATATTAAAATTGAGTCGATATCTTCGATTACCCCTTGATCTTGTTCCTTCGTAATTTCCCGTTGCTTTGATTATCTCCCATTTGCTTTTGTAGTTTATGGTGTTCTTTTTTTATTTGAGGAATGAGATACGTCCATGTTCTGTGGCTCGGAGTGTTTTATCTATTTTAATGATTGAATGAAGCACGCAACATCCGGGGGGGCAACCGCTATAATTACCACCTACCTATACCTAAATACCTATTTGTTACCTAGGTATTATCATGCGACAAGGTGTTGAAGGAAACTTTTAGTCTTTTTTTGTGCGACTTTAGGCAGGATCAATTTGTCCTTTTTATTTTTTATTTGACATTATTTTCCGCTAGTAGTAGCAACAAGTAGCAATAGCATCCTGCAATAGCAACCTGCTTGCTCCAGGGCTGTTGCTTTGCTTGTTGCTTGCTTGGTTCTCACTTCTCTCCTTTTTATGTCATACATGCGCATCTTCCGCACCTTCAATCAAAATATTTCGGTAGTCCAAGCACCAAGCGCCTATCAGGCAAGCACACCCCGGTCATAAACGCCGAGACATCTGAGGCTTTGACGTATGCCTGCACTATCTACATAGTAGCGTATCAGTCTTCGCCGCCCGCCACTACCACCATTTACCTAGTACAAGGATAGTACCAGGTACCCTTCACCATTACCTGCACCACTATTACTACCGATCTTTGAAACTGGCAACCCCCGACCGCCAGCGGCAACCTTACCCAAAACTTAACCATTCCAAGGTTTATTGCCTTACGTACTACTAACTTACTACGACAAATCTCGACCTCTGCAACCATTTTAACAATTACAACAACTAAAAACAACTACCACCACTTACAATTACAACGTCGACACGTTTCCACCCCATCCTATCTCAACAATTATCTTCCATACGTCGTCGACGACATTGGAAGACTGTTGCGACCGCGACGTAATCTTCAATAATCGTATTCGCCTATTGTATAAAACGCATTGATCCTTTTGATTCTTAATCATCATCTCCTCTTTGCCTGTTTTTTTTTTTTTTGCCTTCCTGTTGCGCGACCCCCAAATTGAGGCTGTTCGCTGCTGCACTGCGCCGACGTCCGGTAATCTTTGCTGATCTACCAAGAAAAAAAACGCCTACGCCCACGTCTCGCATCGCATCCTGTCATTCGATAGCGACTAGGCGAAGCAATAATAAATAAATGCTTACAACGTCATCCTGATTAGCATTTACATTACAATAGGTAAGCATCGAGATTTTGATTTTTATACTTCTTTTCTCCTTCCCCTCTTATACCCTCTGCCGCTCTCAACCGGAATCATATCCATCTCGGTCCGTTAGCCATCCTAGAATGGGAATACTGGTGTCGCCTCTTCTCTTTTCGTCCTCTTTCAGCCAGCCATAATCAGCTCCTATTCAAATATTTATATCCTTGCGATATGTATTGGTAGTTCCAGCCAGTCAAGATGGCTGGAACATGGTGAAATTTTGTGAAATGTGCCTTATCGTTGGACGGCGATGCTGGCGTTGGGCTGTGCCTGCGTCTATCTCATTTCGTCACTTCAGCGCCGTCTGCCGCCTTTCGATCTAATTAGTCATTTTTATTATTCGCTTGACCGCGCTCACCAATTTCGCCATTTGCCATTTCTCTCTTTCGCCATTTCATTCTATATTCATTGAGATTGAGTCACCTGTGTCTTTTCGGCAAACGTGGGAACCGGGAGGGCGTTGAATATTGCCACTCGGGACTACGGTGACAATACGGCCGTTCCATGGACCACCAAATTTTCATTCTATTTTGGATTTTGGCCTTATCTGTTCTTCGCCGTGGAGCGTGGAGCTTGCAGCGTTGGGCTGTCCAGATTGTGGCCCGAACATTTTCTTGTTTACCCGTTTTTCCCCACTCATCGGACCCAGGAGACCCAGACCAGTCTTCGTATCTGTCAGTGTCAGGCCAAAGACCCAGGTCACAGTTAACGAGTCGCTGTCTACCGTGACTGACTTGGCTTTGACTGCTCTGACGACTGAACCGAGCTTGATCGAGTCGCGTATTCCGAGGCTCACCAGAGAAGAGAACAAGAAAAGACAAGCACCAGCATAATTATAACAAAACAATATCACAATACAATACAATACCTATACAATACGATACCTAGTACTAGATTGATTCACTAACTTGTATACCCGCTTCTTTCAGGCCTCCTCTTAATAATCCTTCCTCTTAGTTCTCTACTAGACACGACATCTATTCTCGTCACATAATAATCGACCCACCAAAACCACCACCAAAATCACCAAACTACCAACTCTATTATACCTCCTCCTCAAGGCGATGCAATGGCTGCAGTAATTGGAGACTTCGTTACCGACCACACCCGGCTACACAACATGATTGCAGCCTCAGGTCTATCACACGACCATTCGCGACCTCGCGAATCTTCATTTCGATCAGATTCGAGAAGCCGACCGCGCGAAGTACCATCCCAAACCGTCTATTCGCCTGCCAATTCCGAAACATCGTACCGGTCTTCAACATCGAATGCGACGCCTTCCAAACGATCTTGGGATTCTACGGAGACAGCAACTGAGCAGAAACATATTTCTTCTACTGGGGGCGCCTCACGATTTCCTACGCCACCCGATTCCTCCTCGCCGAACCCCGCTTCTGAACGCGTAACAGCACAGGATGCGAGTCCCTCGTCGTCAGAATACATGGCATCCGAGACCAAGACAACTGCACCAGCAGTCCCTGTACCTGGCAACTCTACACCGACGCCAACCCAGCAACAACCCTCCCCCGAATCCGACACGTACACGTCGCCTACCCCGCGGGTTCACGCCGACGATGCCCCACCCCCACAACAAGGCCAAACCGTCTACGTGCGCGACCTTGCGCACATCCAGAGTCTTGCCCGTGCTGATCTGATGAATGGTGGAAATGGCCCGGGCATATTAAATGATCCACCGCTTCAAGCTATGAAGTATGAGATCAGCCAAATGCCTATAGGTGACATAATTGAAATGGTTGCTGCCCTTCTAACAAAGATCACGACTACCAACGACCTTCAACACGACGCTCTTCACAGAAACGCGACACACCAGCAAACAGCAGCTACCCACAACAGCGAAGGCACGTCAATGAGCCCTCTCAGCAGCTCCGTTCTTGCGTTCCATGGGAAAAATGTCCCTGCAATCACGATCTTAAGTTATCTGAGTAGAATTCACAAGTACTGCCCGACCACCTACGAGGTCTTCCTAAGTCTTTTGGTTTACTTTGATCGGATGACGGAACGGGTCAACACCATGGTCATGGAGGCCGAGGCAACGCGACGACAATCCCAGACCCAGCAACCTCGTGCACCGGCGGTGGAGACGCAGCCTGGTCAGGCAACCGACAGCGAAATGAGGAATGAGGATAGCGATAGCGACGAAACCGAGTCTGACCTTGTCGACAATGACTCTAATGAGAAAAGAAAATCAAAGAGACCAATCGAAAAGAGAATCAGACAACCGCCACCACCTCCGTCTGCTGCACCGGCCACGTATTTCGTCGTTGACAGCTTCAACATACATCGTTTGATAATCGCGGGTGTCACTTGTGCCAGTAAATTCTTCTCGGATGTTTTCTACACCAATTCGAGATATGCCAAGGTATGTAACCCGCCTTCTACTATGCAGTAATTCATTGCTTGATCAGCCTAAGCTAATATTTTTATGATACAGGTTGGTGGCCTACCATTAGCTGAGCTCAACCATTTGGAACTACAATTCCTCTTGTTGAACGATTTCCGCCTTGCCGTCCCTGTCGAAGATTTGGAAGCATATGCTACAATGCTAGTCGAGTTTTATGCGCGGGAAGTAGTTGCACAACGCTCGCGGCCTCTAAGCGGAGCCGAGTGAATGCATGAGTTATAACGTTTGGGATAAGACATTTTTGGAGCCAACTTTAGCCGCAGAGATTGCCCGCTTGGACTACATCCACGCACACTAGCACGTAATCACGACGAATGACATGTGCTGGCTACATCGCTAATGCCGAGGACACGGAGACGCGGAGATGTTTAAGGATGTCGAGCCCAGGGTGGAAGAGACCTGGACCCCGCGTCGGTGTCATAGAGAATAGGAGGCTATTGTATCAGATTTATACGGGGCAAACCCAAACTTGAGACGAGAATTTTTTTGGGCCGGGCTGGTGTCTCCCTTTTTTTAGAAGAGCCTGGGGAGGCAGGGAAGTAAATAGGCGAGGGAGAGTTATTATGTGCTCATATTATTTGATACCCGGATAGATTTTTACGTCGGGCTTAGCCTCCCTCCTTATGAGATTAATTCGGGACCCGCATTTGGAAGTGTTGTGCAGCTGGCTTCGTGACGCGTTTTGTGACGGGTGTGTCTGGCGTTGAGATGTGAACTTGGGCAGTATGTTAACTCAGGGTGGCTGAGGAGGTATCAAGCTGGGAAATGACTACGTTGATGAGGTATATTCTAGATGAGGCTCCAGGGTTGTTCTAGGGCAAGTCCTGCGTTATGATTCAGCGGGTGCGCGAGGTTGGTTATCTGCTTGGTATAGCAACTTCAATTCTTGGTACGGCACTTAAGGCTAGGCATTACGATAGGGTCAAGAGGTCACGGTTACTTACGTGGGTATTATAGATTATAGATTGGAAGGAATATATATGTCTTGCTTCAAAGTGCCATTCGACTTGGTGAATACGTTTTTGTGACTGTTAATTGACATCCCTGTTTGAATAGGGGAGCCAAGCAACGCCCTTCTCACTACATAATTCAATGTTTTCTTACGCGTAGGTATATGTATGATTGAGAGGTAATTCGTACCTATGAAGCTCTGCCTAGGTAGTAAGGTAGTCACTGGTTTTAGGAATCTCTTATAGTATTTTTACAATGCTTAGTAGAAGCTTGTTCATTTAGTGTTTCTCCATCACGGAATATCTTGACGAGTGGCCCTCTTCACATCCTCCTCTTGCGCTGACGAAGAGATGCTTTTGATAGTGACATCCTCCTACCTATTCTCCAAATCGCCGCTGATACAACATGTAACACTATAATATTCCTATTCCCAATGGTGAAGACTAAAAATTTCTTTAGTACACCTCACCCCTTTTCGTATGTAGCAGTGTGTTACCGTGTGTTGACATACTTAATGATACTCGTGTCTATTTTCCACCGAATATTATCGTGATTTTATATCATAACACTTATCATTCATAACTCTTGCTTAGACTGACTGGTAAGTACCTAGTGAATATGTTCTTGGATTTACGATGTGTTTCACTCTTCGAGTCAGTAGAATAATATGAAGGCCAGGAGTTGCACGAACAAGGCTTGATCCAGTCATGCTCCTTTACTTTTTATATATAACTGAGCATCCTGAAGTATGTGAATATCTAGGTTGGTAGGTACGAATTTAGATTCAACAATGTCATTGATTCCATTCACTGAATACAAAGTACGAATACGCACTATACTCAGTTGAACACGCACAGCATTATTAGAAATCATGGAAAGCAAAATCGAGAAATACACCGAGGAATATGTCGCTGATGTACGCGACTATATCGACGCGAAGAAGAAACTAGAGGCCCGATTGGACCGGCCAATTCTCCTGATTCTCCAGTTCGTCTACAGAGATGAAATGCCGATTCTTGCGAAACCAGGTGCATTGGAACGTGGTCTGGCTCCCTATACTCACGAGGATTCAAAGCTGGAGTGCTTCCCGTGGAATCTGAGTATGCTATTTGGGACACCGCCGACTAGTCACCCCGAGAACCGGGTCCCTCTGTTCCCCACTAGAAGAGACAAGACTATGCGCGGTCCTCGGAATGCGAAATTGTATCCGCGGTACGACGACGACGGCATACCTGTTGATTGGCACTTCCTGGAGAACTACCACTATCGAACAATCGAGCGCCTAGACCCGGTTCCTTTCGAGCACGACACAGTATGGTGGCCGAACATCGTGGTCCGGCTCGAGGAAGTCTACCATGTCATGGAGAAACTCAACGCGGACGACCCTGCTGATGAAATACGATTCTTCGGCGTCCTGTCACGGCCATACGTCCAGCTTCAAGAGTACTGGCTCTTAATAGACGATAAGCATGCTGGCCGGCTTGATGCTCCCCTCCCAAAGCTATATTGGGAGCGAGAACTTGGTGATATTGACGAAGCATACAGAAGTGAGGATGTCTTTATCAAGGAATCACTGGAGGTACGCGAGCATGTAATAGGAGAAGACACCATTATGAAAACTCCAGGTGACCTAATCGGCATTGAGACTGTGGACCAGCTCAGCGATCGTAACAAGCGCCGGCTTCGAAAAGTTGCTCAGTGTCTAAGGGGCTGGGGCTCTCACGTCGTACCTCGCGTGGTGAGGTGGTCTCGACAGCACGAGCAAGAGAGAAATCAATATATGCCACCTACTCTCTTCGAGCTTGTCGATCAAATGGATTCAGAAGAGTCCTAAATGGCACTACGTAGGTACGAACATTTCTTGAAACTGGTTTCCGATAGATGGAGGCTGCATACAGCCACGTCTGAGATGCGAAAATGGTCTTGGATCTTATGAGTTTACGGAAACGATTCAATTTACTTAGATACCACTAACTAGGTAGTCTTGTAGATATTAATTCTATTACTTCCACCACACCATTCCGTTATATCCCCCTTGCAAGTCATATCGCAGTCGCTCTCACTAGCTGTCGTAGCCCCGTTTACCGGACCATCATTGTTGCAGTAGCACTCTTGTCCATACTCAACACCCATGTAAGAATAACCTTGTGCTGAACAGTAACTCGCGCAGTTCTCGATGGTCATGCTGGAACCTGAAGTCGAAGCACTCGTACTTGAACTACTGGCCCCCTTCCCGAGCGCTCTCCCACTTGTTCCTTCTGTGTAACACCCAAGATACGAGTATCCCGCGCTGCTGATAGTAACCAGATTGTGAGTTGCCACGTATAGCGTGTTATTCCAAACAGAAATTCTCGAGCTCCCGCCGCAAATCTTAGTCGAGTCGCCTTTGCAGGCCATGTTGCAGTCCGTATCGGCGGAGATAGTCGAGGAACTCTTGGGGGCGTTGCCGCAGTAGCACTCCCCGCTATACTCGAGACCGAAAAGAGCGTAGTTTTTTCTCTGGCAGTATGTAGCACATGAGTCGATCGTCATAGAGCTGCTCGTGTATGAGTCCTTGGAGAGCGTACGTCCGTCTGAGCCGCTGTCGGTGTAGCAGCCGAGGTAAGTAGCTGTTCCATTTAGTGCTGTTAGGACACTGGCGCTTGTCTGAGTTGATTGCGTCGATCGCGTCGCGGTTGAAGAAGACTGAGTCGAGGAAGATTGGGTTGATGACGATTGGACAGACGATGACTGGGCGATGTTCCAGACACTGAGCTTGGAGCTTCCGCCACAGTATTCCAACACATTGCCCTTGCACTTCATGTTGCATTCACCATCGTCGGCGATAATGGCGCTCGTAATCGCGTTACCACAGTAGCACTCTTGAGAATACTCCGTCCCGGCCAAAGAAAAGCCCTTGCTTTGACAGTATAACGCGCACATCTCATTTGTCATGGCTGTCGTGTTGGACGTGCTGGCTCCTGATAATGCTCTGCTGCTGCTATCCGTGTCGCCGAAGCAACCCATATATGTCGCGCTACCATTGTTAATGGTAGACCTGTTGGCTATAAGGGGAGCCCCGGAATAAGCAGTATCGTTCCAAATCGTCAAAAGACTCGGTGCGCCGCACCACTCTGACGTATTACCAGCGCATACCATCTTTGGCGTGCTTGAACAATCGTCCAAAGTTGCGACGATCGAACTACCGCAGTAACATTCCCGCGAATATTCGAGACCGGCAAATTGATAGCCCTGATCCTTGCAGGTTGATGTACACGATTCGACGGTCATGTTGTTAGCCGAAAAAGAGTATCCGTTTAAGGTCCTTGAACTGCCGTCTGTTGCACAGCCAGCGTAGGCGAAAGTAGTCCCGCTGAGAGTGTCTCCTACAGAAGGGTCGAGCATAGTGAATGGACCATCTTCGTCTATGTTGTTGGTTGTGGGTGCATCGTCAGGGCATACGAGCTGAACTGCTCGATCAGGACCATTTGTGACGATATTGCACCCAGGGAGGCACTCTATCATTCCCCTGACTGGTTCGTTGACGATTTGCTTGCGCTCCGGGCAGTTTGTCGCGAAATAAGGGGTCTGCGATTTTGCTAATGGCGGGCATTTCGAGACTTGGCCGTTGAAGCTGGAATCGTTGGCGCATAAGTCCAACGCCTCTTTCAAGACAGTCTCATCCCAACCATTCATAAAATCTCCGTGGAAGCCGAATCCTGTAGGGTCTCCCTGGGAAAATACGAATCGTCCACCTTCCTCCTTTTGTATATCGTTGACGCCGTAAAGCACCTCGAAGAATAAGTGGACTAGCTGTCGCGGGTGTGAAGGCGGGCAGACGCCATTGTCTATTCCTGACATATAAGCCACATGAGATTGGTCGGTTTGGTAATCTCGCCCGTCCCAGCATGACGGGAATTGGATTTGGGCGCGGAGACCGTTGTCGCAATCCGTTGCGAACATGTAATTCTGTTCCGCCATATTACCCGAACTGTTCAGGCAGTTGAAAGACACACGATCTGATATTAATCGTCCCGCATGACTGCTATCTGAATAGGTGGAAGATGTTGTGTCGTTCGAGCGGAGAAAGGGGTCTCCTGAGACCATCCTGAATCCTGAAGGGAAAGGTTCGATGTTAGAGGAGTTTTCGCCCCGTCCAAGGTAGTATACGACAGTCCCGCCGTTGGGAACCTCTTCGAAACTTCCGTTGGCATGCTCGTAGTAGAGCTGCGGCGTCCAATAAGCCGACTTATCATCTTGGATCTCGCACGACGTGCACCTGGAGTTAATGAGATCCTCATAAGTGTTGGAAAGGCCGAAATTGCTCGCCCCTGATACCTTGTGGACGTGAGCTGAGACGGAACCGGGAGACACATTGGGATCTAGACGACCAGTCTGGATTAGGCCACATGACATACGCCAGTAGGCATCAGCGCCAGGAAGGAAAAAAGACGACGTGCTCAATATGCCTATGAAGGCATTTCTTGAGTTAAACATGTTGAAAATGACCTCGTGCTCTAGCTTACCTAAGGTCAAGGAAAGTACGCAAGAGGACTTCGAGGACACTCTTTAGGAGATAAGGGAGTAGGAAGGTTTTAAGTACGCCATATGCGCTCTGCTACAGGCAGTGTCAAATGACTCCATCGCCGCTTCGCTTCTTTCTAGAATATAGCTAAATAATATAATTTATATCTTGGCATCATATAACGTGAGATTTGGAACTCTATCGTAGGAAAAGAAGTGTATAATCGGCCCCGAGTGGTTGCTGGAGAGGTCATGGAGAAGCAAAAATCCCATAGCTTTAGCCTTAGAGGTCTAGACTTACACCGGCGATCGATGGCCTAGAATTTGAGATACGGTCGTGACTTTCTTCATGAGCCTAGTCAGATAGTCTAGTTTCCCATAGTATAATAGAGTTCCGGGAAGCAAAAGCGCCAGTCGGCTAGCGCTTAGAGAGAAAACGCACTTGGATCCTATACAGATTGGAGGAATGAGTGTGATTGGTGAAAGTACGCTTTGGGTAGAGCTTTTCTTAACCTAGACTGCGATTTTGCAGTAGAGCTAGACATAGGGTTGGCGTCTATCAAGCGAGATCTGGAGATAGCCTTGGTGGCCTAATCGCTAGCTGGGTGTGCGAGTCAGGTAAGTAGGGCGCTGCGATACACTAACTTACCTCCTAACTAGTAGGTACGGTCTAATTGAAGACTTCTCGTTGCAAGCTCTGCCATGTATTTGGACTTCCTCGGCTTAGAGTGTTCCTTTCGTCCCATCTCAGTGAGATCATAGCAATCTTAGGATACCCTTTCTCTCGACTCGAACGGCGGGCGCTTGACAAACTGTTGCTCCTATACCTATAGCTTTGACGGTTGTTGCTATGATGTCTATTGGTTCAGGGAAGTTGTTTTGAGAAGTACTTGGGCGTCTACTTAGCATCCCTAAGCCCTTGCACTTGAGCAGACTTATTCGCCCCGACTCCAACAGCATTGTCGACAAGGCTGGTCTGTAAGGATCGGGATTGACCACTGAATTCGAGACATCTACTTTGAACAGTGATGCAAGAGAAGGCGGCTTAGACTTTACTCGATGCTGATGTTTGAAGGGAGGCTAGCTGATCTCTGCTGATAAAAAAAATGTAAAGAAAAAAAACATGTGTCATTTTTTCTAATAAATGCCTGCTAAGCAACTCTCTGTCAAAGGAAATTAGAGTTTTGGTTTGCGCATTGATACATAATTGTCATCAATGTTTGTGTTTGCTATTTTCGCGCAGCCCTGAGTAAGGAGATGGATTCATATGGATTTCATCATTGTGGTCTCCATTCACGAAAACTTGATTCCTGTATGAAATACGCGGATGGATGAGTCGATTTTTGCATTTCGGATACGTACCTAATATGTTAAACCACCGAAAAACAGTCCGCACTTAATGGGCGAAAATGATTTATTCCGATGTCAACAAAACGCATTAGGATCTCCCTGTTCGAACTGTTTTGAGTTGGTGGGTTCCGACAATCGTGTGGGTACTCCGTTTTCTTCTCGGGCTACCTATCCTGGGTTAGAGTGTTAGAATATTTGACGTAGTGTGCTTTTATAGGGGAGAGGCATGCTGAAAGAGAAGGATTGCAGTCCTGTAAAATCGAGTAACAAACGACGTGGGATTCCGTTCCAGCTTTTCAGCTGCCCACATTGCCCAGTCTCAGCACCTAAATAGTGGCAAGGGTTCGTAAATATAGGTGCATATGACGCTATTTGACCGGCAATGAGCCCTTGTTGGGTCTAATGCAGGGGCGGGATGGTGCCAAGGACGGGATTGTTAAGGCTCATGTAGATCATGACGCGGGTTACGATCTGCTGAAATCCCAATCAGTGGTACGCGTCACAACTACCCCTTTCCTTTTTTTTATCAAAAAAAAAAAAAAAAAGAAAAAAAGAGAGAAGGGCTTTCGAAGTTTGAATCATACTGCGACATTTTGCTGTAGAAATTTGACCTGAAACATCTTTTTCGGTCTTTCGCTCATTCTGAATTTGAGGCTGAAGCTGAAAAGCTGGTATTAGAATGGTTTAGCTGTGTTTTTTTCTCTTCCTCTCCACAACATAGCTTTTAGTTATTACTATGGCACTCGTTGGCAGCCCACGAGGTTTGCGATCTCTTGTTCTTCCAATCGGCCTTATCACTCTCGTTCTTGTGTTGGTAGGCTTGTATCGTGGTATAGGAGTGGGCGAAAATTTCTTACCAAGCCTTCCCATAATCAACGTCGGTGGTCCTAAGCAAGCCGGTGCTCATGAAAACTATCGTCCGACAAACACCCACGCACCTCCAAAATATAAACCTACACCTACCTTTGCCGCGCCATCCGTAATCGATCCTTTTCCGCTTCTTTCAAAACCGACGACGACACCCCCTCCGATACCAGAATACAATATTCCCCGACCTGGCCTTCATCGAGAGTATGGCCTTTCTTATTCACCGCCTCTCTTTATCGGCTTCACTCGCCAATGGCCGATGCTTTTGCAATGCGTGATTGGCTACCTGACCGCTGGTTGGCCGCCAGAGTCCATCTTTGTAGTTGAGAATACGGGAGTTCAAAACTCCAACGCCCAAGGCAAACTCAGCCTCCAGAACCCGTTTTTCCTCGATCATGCGATATTACGCAAGCTTAGGGTCAACGTCATACAGACACCCGTCTTGTTGACCTTCTCACAAATGCAAAACTTCTTTTTATCCACTGCCCTCGCCCGATCATGGCCGTATTATTTCTATTCCCATCAGGACGTGCTAGTATTTTCGTTCGAGGATGGTCCTGATACTATCGTTCGTCCTAGCGATAGAGACTGGTTTTTTTATAACGAGGAGGACGAGGCGGATATAATGCGTCCGGCAGCGGCGGGTCAAGAGGGGTACCGAACTATATACGAAAATTGCCTTCGCGAACTAAACCGGACGTTGGAGTCCGAAGAGCGTTGGGCTTTCCGGTGGTTCCAATACGACCACCTTACCTTGGTGAATCGAGCAGCGCTGGATGCTGTAGGCGGCTGGGATTCATTGATGCCGTATTATGGTAGTGATTGTGATATGAATGCCAGGTTGGAGATGGACGGGTGGACAATGCGACATCGCCGCGTAGGCATTATCAACGATGTATCAACAGTGCTGGAGGATCTTGCAGCGTTGTATCGCGACCCAAACGTTGTCCCTAAGTTCATTGATCCAAACCCGGTGCCCAAGGTAGACGAACAACCTCAAATGAAACAAGAGAAACCCTCAGAGGAACAGAGCGGAAAATCTGAGAAAGATCAGAAGGATAGCAAGAAGGGCCAAGAAACACAGAAGCGGGACGGGGGTATCAATGGCACTGCTAGTATAAGCGTGGCCAGATCAATTGAGTACTTCAGAGAGCTCGTCAATGTCGGCAACGACATGGGAGCATACAAATATCGCGACGACAAGAACGCTCGCAATTCATGGCAAAACAGCCAACACGGAGGAATAGGCGAACCCTACTACTACAACCCAGAAGGATTCTCGATCTCATTCTGGATTCTGGCGGAAGCTGGACGTGAGGTTTTTCGCCACAAATGGGGTCACCAAGATTGCAACTTGGTGGAGGAGACAGCACTAAGTTTGGAAGATCAGTGGCTCGTTGAGAAGGATTGGGAATAGGATGCCTTATGAACTTGAACGACTTGCATGGACCGTGGCCATGTCAAAGCGTATAACTGTCCTAGCGGCGTTCTGATTTTTGGAATCAGGATATTGTGATGATACCACCCTATACATAGATCACAGATATCTAGTCGATTGGGCGTAATTACGCATAGATATATAACAATAATGTCATAATTGAAACATATTAGTCATCATTTTTTGCGAGTATCTCGAGAAAGGAGATCAGGGTAGATTCGTACGAGGTCGATTCGATACAAGGAACTTGGGTACTAAGAGTAGGTCTTATCAATGAAACCCTTAGGCTTGAGAACTATATGAATTAAGCTAGAATTTAGAAATAAGGTAATGATCCATATGTAGGTAGGTTGAATGGCGCAAGGTTTGTAGATCCTAGATCTTAGACACCCGGGGCCATCTGACATAAGACAGACATATATTCTCCGATAAGCGAATGCTTCGTTAAGAAGATCGGTTACTAATCGACCAGATCATAACATGCAATTTTGTGTAAATGACATAAGCATTTTAGTCACTCGCTTGCTTGCTATCCCCTATATTACCTCATCAGCCCTAATTAGTGCAGATATAACCTTAACCTGCCTTAGTCAGCGATTTAGGGGATAGATGATAATGTGTCGATACTATGTAAGCTTTGAAAATTCAATTTCTTTGCTAATTACAATATTATTTTCCCATATATGGGATGTATGGAACGGTAATGTCGAGTGAGCCTTTTTTATATTATTATATGTCAGATACCCTACCTAATCATTACTAGTATCGAGATACACTCAATGTTCACTTGACGACATAGAGCGTTCTGAAGATGCTTTGATTTATCAGCAACATTATCATGCCCATCCTAAACTAAACACATCCGCGCCCGCTTTCGAGATCCCCACTTCAATGCTTCCGTCTTCGTTGCGTATGCTCGTAGGTATCTTCTCTCCCCTTCTCTCTAGCGTAATCTTCCTCGAGGCCTCGGGTAGTTGGTAAAATTGCCGACCGAATTTGCTGAGAAACCCTTCTAACTTCTCCTGAGTGACATCCTCCTGCGTAATTACACCTCGCTCAATGGCCTCTTCAAGTGCTAATATAACGAGCTGCGTCACGAATGGCTGTGTATACACTCCTGCAGGAGCTTTGCCTTGCTCGGCCGATGTCTTGGACTTTAGGGGATGAGGAGCGCTGTCGCTTCCACTGCCAGAGTGGTTAATATTATTGAAATGTCTACAGAGAAAGAGATGAACTAAATGGACAACTCACAAGAAGAATTTCGGATTGCCGCTGACCACAGTCTTGACTAGCGCATCTCTGTCCGTGGGTTTTTTTGGAATCGGCTTACAAAAAGCAAAAGGGTCGCAGCATGCGTCATCGGAAGTAAGATAGAGGTGGTGGGCGGTGATGGTCGCACCAACTGTAGGCCCACAAGCCTTTACAGCTTCTACGGCTGCCGCGGTAGTACAGTGCTCGAGCACAATGCGTAGCTTCGGGAACCGCTCATGCAGAGTTTTAAGCGTTGGGAGGAACGCTTCTTCTAACGTGGTATCCTTTGGCGCCAGAGACTCAAGCACTTCTCCGTGCAGGTTTAGCACTAAGTCATGTTTCTCCATGGCGGCAAAAGTATCGTAGAAGGCCTCGAGGTTTGACACTCCATTTTCAGAATTAGTCGTCACACCTTGAGGGTACATCTTCACCCCTGTGACGCCAGCCGCTGCAGCTTGAGCAATGACTTCAGGGGTGATGGAGGGGTGAAGCTATGTGGGGTTAATTATCTGTACGAGCATGGCAGGTAGGTATGTTGGAATGACTGACGAAAAGTGACATTAAGAAGTTGACGTCCTTGGCGATTGCACGTAACTTAGATTGGTAATCTAGTACCTTAAGTCGACAAAGTTGATTAGTCTTCGTACTATTATTTCTTCTCCCGGGGAAACCTGCTCATGGGCTCGTACCTGCTCAACAGTGGTAAGGGGAGGCACCTAATCTCAAATCTATTAGCATACATATACCTAGTACCATATACCATATACACCGAGGGAAGCGTTCAATAGCATCTAAGAGCTTATCCCCCGGAAAAGAAAATCTTACGTACAAGATTGGGCATGCTGTAGTACATTCTATAGTCAGCATAGATATAGATAATAACTATAATAACCCTTGAAGAGCTTGGGTGAGAAGCCATACACAAAAGCTGTGTCCACTCCACCTTGCCGCACCGTGGGTACCATCAACTCCATCAATTCACCCTGTCGCAGATGAACGTGCATGTCAGCCGTCGCAGGCAGCTCTAGCTGCTGGGTACTCTTCAGCTGCATTTTTTCATCAAATTCTCCGTTATTACTTCGATTATTTCCAGGTCGGTTTATGTTTTTTAATGATTTTGTTCTAGCAAGTGCAGGTACTAAGTGTAGGTAATGAGAAAAGAAAAGCCCCGCAGATCTGACAGCGATACGTAAAAAAAGTTTTTTTTTTCAGCTTGAAGTTTGAGGGGTTCATAATACGGCGGGGAAAATGATTATAAAACCGTTAAAACCATAACGCCCTAAATTACAGCACAGTCCTGTTCTAAAAGTGGATCGAGTGACCGGTTCGCGGGTTCTCTTGCTATCGTCCAGGGCACATGGATGCACTACGCTAGCCCCGGTACTACGGCAAGACCCTGTTATTTTCTCGGAGATCTTAGAAGTGGGGTACCGTATAGGGGCTAATATAATAGGGGCATCATCGATCCCCTGAATTTGCGGCTCATATTGTATAAGTTGGTGAGGAAACAAGACAAGGTTAAAATCTTGAATTAAACCAATCTGGACTATAAGAAATTTTCACCATTTACTTAGTAGAGCCAACCCTACTCGCTACAGTAGGCAACTACCTACAACTCGATATCACGTCGCTATGCGCGCCTGATAACACCTGACCAATGTCTGAGTAGGTACTAAGTATTGTGTTGGTAGAAATAGATATCATCCTTGGTCTAAATGTCTTGTTTATTCTCCAATGACAAAGATATCATTGCCGAATGGGCAGGAACTGCGAGCTATGCTTTGGGTGGGAGGTACAAAAAAGTCTTTAGCTGGTGTATAAAGTAGGTAGGAATAGCCGATCGAAAAATTCAACCTAGATGATAACTTACATGTAGTTACTCTGGTATAAAAAGTCTCTACAAAGGTACAGCTTGGCATCTGCCCCTCATACAACTTTACATCCCCGTTGAGGCCCATTAATAGCTCATAAAATGACTGATGTTCCAGTCACCCTCGCGAAGACAAAAAGCAATGTTCATTCTCTTGCATACCGGCCAAATACATGAGGTCTTGTCCCAGTACTCCACACAGATGTGACACCTATACCTCGAGAACGTTGAATCTGACGAGTCACAATCACATCGGGTAAATCGATCTGGACAATGAAGGTTACCCCATTCAGAGAATGCTGCATTCTGTATTGTATATACCACCTTCCTTCCTTCCACCAACACTAGGTTAGAATCGGCGATTTCGCGAATTGTTGCTTCGATGATGTGGTGGCGCTTCTAGTGAAACGCCACTATCCATTCATGTAGGGAACGCGAAATACTGATCCTTTTTTCAAGAAGTCGTACCACTGACACTCGTCCCATTATTGAATCATTGGTTGAAGGTGCTAAAAATGTTACATTCTAGTCCATACAAAAGCAAGTGCATCGTCTGAGGCATACGAAATACATATAGATACCTAGTAGGCAAGCTCCCCAAGACGTTGTTTTGCATGAAAGATCTAAGGGCGAAGATTATCATACTTCTACTACAAGTCATCTATCTTTACACCACGATGGAGTTCCTTAGAAGCATCATTCATCCTAAAAATAACACACCGGTCTCTTACGAGGTAAAAGATATTATTACTCGGAAGAAGCAGCAGTATTGCCGATATGCCGACAATCATCAATGGCAGAATATGTTTAACATCGCGTTGCCCGAGGCCATATTCAGATTTTTCAAACAGGACGGCGAGTTCTTTAGCTCACAAGGGCGCGACTTCAATTTTGCTTCAACGGATGAGTTTACTAAATGCTTGGGAGAATATAATAAAGCTTCACAAACAGTCCACTTGATTGGGCCAGGGGAGTTTGAGCAGACCCAGCCGGATGAAGTCAAAGTAATCTGGTCACTCATCTTTCATCAAGCTGGTATGGAAAGATCGGATCTCGTACACCACACAGGCGGAGGATACTATCATGAGACTTGGCGACGGAAGGGAAATGACTGGTTCTTACAAGACTTGAAGTTGGAGACGACGTTCTACCAAGTTATTGGGTGATTGATTACCTACCTACCTAGTTACTAGTGGATCTGGATCTCGGTCTTACGCCTGCTCAACAGCGCTCATCATTTGATGGGCGTTGTAATCTGTACTTGCGTTCTTACATTCCCACCTTTAGCTCTATATTGATTCTTAGTTAGTGAGTGTGGTAGAAGTTCATCCCAAGTCCTTATACACAAATCTCGCCTTGTATCATTTCCTAGACTACTTCATTCTGAAGGTGTTGCGGACAATGAAAAGTCTCTCTGGCTGAGTTTTGGCCTAATTGTGGACCAAAGATCATGATGCCTGCCTATCAGCTATGTGTCTCATATAACAATATCTTACAGTATTTAGCAAAACGTTGGATAACAACACACAACTTGTGCCTGAACAAAATAGGGGTAGGAATTTACTCTCGATAAGCGCTAAGTCCATTGGTGGGTCTAGAGCCTTCTAGGAAATTTCTAGGGCTCTAGGGCTCCAAGGCTACCTAAATTCTAGCGGCTATCCACTAAGATGGTACCTAAGGCTACTAACTATGCGTAAACCAAAAATAGTTCGTCGTCTTACCAGGAATGTAGTCCCAGGCTTCATCAAGCCCTCCATAAAACACAAACCTCCTCATATTACCTTTCACCATCTCCCCGCCTTCACCAACCCTCTTTTCTACGCCTTCTACAACGTGTTCCGGCACCTGATGACTATCAGTCTCCATCTCTCTCTCCACAGAGTCTACAGCCATGTGCGCGGTGTTAATTAAATCCGTGTTCGCAATTGGAAAGTCGGGAAGCCCTATCTGGCTCAGCTCCTTTAAGCCGAATAGGGCCCGGATCGCTTTTTCTACATGTCCTTCGTCAGGAACATGGAACATTGGATGTACAAGGTCTATAGTTCTAACTATTAGGCTACGATTATAACACCAAGGAAGCTAGAAATCTATTTACCTGTGAACATGCGGCAGAATATATCATTTACCCTCTCGTCACCCTTAAGAATATACTCCCTTAGGACTGTTGGAACACCCTTCTCGGCGATCTCGGTTTCAAGGAATCTCAGGAAATCCATGTAGCGGTCATCATTTCCAAGGGACTCATCGAAGAGCACCGAATCATTGAGGTCCACAATCTCTGCAGCCGTAGGCCGAGGTCGCTCAATTGGTGGTTGATAGGATTTACTCAAATCCCTCATATATTGTATTTCATCGGGCGTTACCCCTAAAGCCCAGATTGCGAGGATGTGATTAACGATATGGTCTTCAGTCAATGTCAACTGCAAGTAGTAATCAACTGGCTGATTCTAAACCTACTATGGAAAGTCCTCTTCCACCGCGTGTGGTATAGGTTATGGTTAGCTGTGAGCATTTCAGATACTAGATTTGCACTTTCCTGTGTCAAGCCATCGGCATGTGCATCGCCTGGGGTGACACTAGGAGATAGCCGGATAGTATTCGAATCGGCTTGTGGGTTAATAGCTGTCATATTGATTTGCTGGGAACGCAAATGGGACACTATACAGAGGCCGTATTATGAACGTATTTTGTATCATAATTGTGCCTGTTAGTATGTCATGATAAGGACCACCATGTAAATACAATTCCCATGAAAAATCATTTAATTCTTACTATACACATTCATATATACCTGGACGCTGATCGGTACCCGATCGCAAGCAATGAAAATATCTACCTACGAACAGACCCGAAAGGACATTCATCGTCAATCACCTGATCCCATTCGGCGTATAGCTTAGAAGCCTCCTCTTTTGAAACTCCATTTTTAGGTGGGAGTATCGTAGTGAAGATAACGTGAAGTCTTGTACCTGAAGTGGTTGAAGCAAGACAATGAGTGCGGATGGGGGACTAATCAAGATGTTTATGATTAATTCCCGAATGACTCCTGTCAGCACTAGGTATGTACTGTATCACTCGGGTAATACCCTTATTTATGAGGCGATTATATCAATACAAAGTAGAAATCCGGAAACGGCAATTGTAAGTGGAACTAGTCAAGTATTGTCTCCCATTCAAGCAAACCAACTTGTCGGAATTAGGCCCGGAGATTAGCTCAGTAGATGAGATCGATCGACCTATGCACATAATCAACCTTGGAAATTAACCTAACCCCGGAGATTGGAGATAACTACTACCTAAACACGGTCTTTATAGGTGAAAGTTCAAAGTTAACCGTGACCCAAGGAATGCAATCAAATTTCTGTAAGGGTGAATTTAGGAGCGGTATGTTAGCTATCATGCTGGGGACTTGTTAAGGTTATTGATGATGATATCGTTAACGTCCTATGGGTGTGTACCTAATCCGTCTAGTAGTATAGTACACAGTAGCCGTAACAATGGCAGGCTGGGACGTCTGGAGTAGCCCTAGGATGTCCCCAGAGCCAGAGCCAGAGTTTCACCTGACAAATGAAATGAAATAGAAAAACAGAGAGTGACCAAAAAGCTGGGGACTTGTTGTCTGGCGCTGAAGGTGAATTTAATTCAACAATTTCAACCACGAAGCGTGTATTCTTTTTCCGTCTATTCTGTACTTCGACCTTCACCTCAACTTTCACTTCAAGACATTGTTCAATGCAGTCTAATATGACGAGAAACTCGGAAACGTACCAGATGGATCGAACAGCAGATGTCGAACCAGAGCTGGGAGATAAAGCTGGCTTCGATAATTCAGGTTCTTCCGAGGCAGGCAACAATCAAGGACAGGATGTAGAGCCCCAAAATACTCAAACTCCAGCTAAGAGAACCCAGTTAGAGATTGCTATCCTGATGACAACACTATGCGTGAGTTCGTCCGTATCAACAGTTAATTAACCAAGTAGTTAGTCAAAAATTATCTTTACTGACACGCGCTTCCACAGATGGCCGTCTTCCTTGCAGCTCTGGACATCACCATAGTTTCCACGGCTCTGCCGACAATTTCAGATCACTTCCAGTCCACATCGGGATACACTTGGATTGGTTCAGCCTTTCTCCTAGCTGCTGCTGTTGTTGCCCCAAGCTGGGGGAAGTTCAGCGATATCTGGGGCCGAAAAGCGATCTTGCTAATAGTTACGGCGACGTTCTTCCTCGGAAGTGCGTTGTGTGGGGCTGCTGTCAGTCTTGAGATGCTTATTGTTGGGAGGGCTGTCCAAGGAGTTGGCGGGGGCGGACTGCTGTCGCTAGTGAGTATAGTTGTCGGGGACCTCTTCTCTCAGAGGTACGTTGAGTTATACCTAAATCACGTCATGACTACCTACCTATACTGACCTTCTTCTTAGAGAACGCGGCAAATACTATGGCATCGTGGGCCTGGTATGGGCTGTGGCCTTCACGCTGGGTCCACTGATAGGAGGTGCCTTCACTAAAAATGTATCATGGAGATGGTATTTTTATGTCAATTGTAAGCCTATTTCTACAAAAATCCTTTTTCTTCTCTGTACAGCAACATATTAACCAAGTAAATTCCATAGTGCCAATTTCCGGAACAGCGTTTGTTGTCATTGCGCTTATGCTAAAGTTGGAGACGCCAAAGACACCTATATTAGCAGGAATCAAGGCCATCGACTGGTTAGGTAGCCTTGCGCTAATAGGTGGTCTTTTGATGTTCCTTCTCGGACTCGAGTTTGGAGGCACAGTTTACCCCTGGGATTCAGCGACCGTTATCTGCCTCATTGTATTCGGCGTCGTCACTATTATAATCTTCGTCGCAGTAGAGAGGTACTTTTCTCAGTATCCTATTGTTCCTGTACACTTATACTCTAACCTCTCTAATTTCGCCATCATCGTCGTCGACTTAATCCACGGTATCGTTTTAACGACAAACACCTACTTCCTCCCTTTATATTGTCAGTCAGTTCTCGGGGCAGAGCCACTGCTATCCGGGGTTCTACTACTCCCTTTCGCCTTTTTTATGTCGGTAGGAACCGTAGGCACGGGTATATACCTTAAGAAAATGGGCAGGTATATCAATTGTATCCGCCTTGGATTCGCTTTCCTAGTCCTGGGTGTCGGGCTCTTCTACGACTTACCAGATTCGAAATACTGGCCAAAGATCATCCTATATCAAATCATTGCAGGTTTTGGCGTCGGTCTAGACTTCCAGCCACCTTTAATCGCGCTCCAGAACAATGTCCCCGTGCAGGACAATGCTGCAGCGACAGCTTCGTTCGGTCTCGTGCGCAATGTTGCCAGTGCAATTGGTGTGGTTCTTGGTTCAGTGGCGTTTGCAAATAGGATGAACGCTCAAGAAAGTACCCTCGTCAATGCGTTGGGTCCTTCAACTGCCAACCTCTTTTCTGGAAGCAATGCCCAGGCCAACGTTCTTCTTATAAGAACGCTCGACGCCACGGAACAAGAGGTCGTCATTGAAGCTTTCTGGACATCTCTGCGAGAAATATGGATTGTCTCCGTATGCTTCGCGGCGGGAGGATTGCTCGCCTCCTTCCTTATCCGCCACAAGGACCTGAATGAGACTCACGTGGAAGTGAAAACCGGACTGGAGGGAGAGAAAGAACGAAGAAGAATAGCGATGCAACATAGGGCGGGACAGAGATGAGCAGGGACCAAGGTCGCTTTCGCGTATGAAGCGATCCGACGCGATAACTAAAAATATTTCACGTTCGAACGTGGGAGTGAAACTTACCCGGACGAGATGTTGAAGAGCATGGTGGAAGGGAGATTATCGACGAATGAAGACGGGAACAAAATACGTTCTTTTACATTCCTAAAATTGTAATTTTAATACTTAGTGTGTTTAATAAAGAGAGCATATCTCGTCCATTAAGAGTCTAACGCATTCAATACGGTGGTTCTTCGCCTAAATAGGTGCTGAGGCAACGTTTGGTCAGGGATTTTGCAACAAAACCGAGCACCAACATGACAATTTTAACAATGTGTTACTACGATATAGATAAAAAATCACGGCGGGTTGCAATGGTACCATCGGAGAGCTTCACACGATGGAACACTGAAAATGAAATTGACAGTACAGGTGTTAGGGTTGCCGAATAAATTGACATCTACTCAACCTAGGATGGCATCAAAGCTGTATTAATCTTGAAGAGCTAAGCTATCTAGGTAAATATATCTTCTTATCGTCTACAGATCGCCTTGTTAGTGAGAGAAGGGTACCTCGCCACTCTCTCCCATTTGGACACCAACAGCAGTGGACTTATCCAAATCTTCAACGGGTAGACCGAGTAGGTCGTTGTGAAGACTTCGTCTAGACTGGAAGTCGCCGTCGCCGTTGGGGACAAACATACGGCTGTACAGCATCTTCGTAAACACCTTCCAGTTGCCCTGTTGCAAAGCGGCTTGGCCGTCCTTCCAGCGCTGTTCCGCAGACTCGTAGGTAATAGTCCAATCGCTTTCAGTAGTACCCGTAACGCGTTTCACACTTTCAAACATGTCGCGTTGGGTAAGCCGGAAGCTTGACACGTATACGGAACTGTTGCGGAACTGCGACAACGTAGGCGATCGGTCCGTCTCGTCGTCGGGAAATTCTTTTAGGCTTAGCAAGCTAGCGATTGCTCGGCCACACTGCGGCCAAGTGCTAGTATTGATAGGCACATTGCCGTCGCCGAACAAAACAAGAGAGCGCTTGCCGAAATCGAACCCGTAGCGATCAGGTCCGCCGCCCAGGCTGAACTCGTACCAGAAGCCGCAACCTAGGAACAAGTACGAAATATTACCTAGACTCTCTACCTGGGCGCGGATGCTGTCACGGCCAGGACTTAACATGCTATCCTCGCATAGCGCGTCGTTGTCGGCTTCGTGGCCAAACCAATTTGGCACAACATAGGAAACGCCGGCTTTGGCTGCCGCGTGAACGAGTTTTCTAACGCTGTCCCGCGGTGCATGGACGGACATAGTGATAATTAGTGCCTGCTGGCCGTGGAGTGCCTCTACTATTGCCGTATCGTCGTCGCCGCTGTAGTCGACCGGAACAACCCGAAGTCGTTCATCTAGCTTGCTAGTGCTGTTAGGGCGCGTGATGGCTGTTATGACATGCTTGCCGTTCTTAAGCAAATGCTCTGTGAAGACCTTTCCTATCTGACCGCTAGCCTGTCACTAATGAGTTAGAAATCGCTGTCTTGACTGGTGTGGAAGCATAGCGTACCCCAACAATGGCCACCTTCTCGATGCGGTTGGAAAAGCCTTGAGGCTGATCCTTTGCATAAACCTTAGCCATTATTGTCCTGGTGGTCAAGGCGGAAAAACGTGAGATAGTTGTTAGTGTTCTAGGTGGTAGTATTGTTGACGGGCGACTGTGTACAATACGTGCTAGACTGATTTGCATACGGCGAACATGATGTCCAAAACAGATTAGTGGTAATCGGTTTACCATTATATCGACTCTGAAGAGACAGTTATACCGGAGTTAATCGGCGTATACCTAATCCAGACTTGCTGGCAGCTACAGGGTTAGTCTAAAAGAAAACTAACACAAAGAGGGCGGAGATAGGGTATAAGGGATCTAAGAGCGGCCCGCATCCGAATACTACGTAATCGGCGTTCCTGATCTGGATGTCACGTCATGGATCTATGATGTACTGATCATGTAGAAGCAACCCAAATGACACCTAGGAGGTTCCAGTAGCAAGATGTTTCCGGTACATGTGAGTACCTATGTTTAGGTTATTCAGTTACAACACCCCGGTTCGACCCGGGGATTTGGTACTAGGTATAAATATATCACTAGATGTGGAGTATAAAAATTGAGCTAACAACCTTAGCGCACGTAGGTAGCAAGATGATCGTATGTAAGGGTGCATTATAAGGGAGTAGACAGCCTCAGTAGAGTTCCAAGGTTTTAAGGGGCGGAGACACGGCTTTAAGAAATGGTCAAGAACAGTACTGAGTAGGCGTTGACTTAACAATTAATTTAGACAAATATCAGCTAGTGCTCCCATTCTATACCCCCCTTAGGCGGGAGGTCTGCTACGTTTCCGACGCGCGGAATGCCTCTTGGACCTGGAGGTCTCTGCTGCAACACAACAAGCTTCTCGACGAGGTAAAATATAAGCAGTGGTGCGACGATGAACGTTACTGGGAAGCTTTCCATTGTGAGGACTGGCAGTTTGTATAAAGAAAACAACTCGGGTGGGAGTATGATAGAATTACGAGTAGTTTTATGCTTTTCATATACTTAAGTAGAGACGATTTAGACAAAGGCAATGGTTAGGTAGTCTTCCGATTACCTGTGTCTGCCTTAAGGTGGCCTTCAACTGCCCTTAACTTTGTACAGTTGTCTCGGTTTAGAGCGTCTCAGCGGCCCGTTTCGAAAATACCTAGTATGTTATTACATGAATGTAAAATACACTAGTCCTTTACGACCATGATAGGAATTCATACTTAGCTACCTAGTACCTATCTAGTAATTAGGTATAAATCCAAATGCCTATTCGAATACGTAAAGTTTGACTATCAAGTACCTCAGACATGTTTCGAAACTCTTATAAAATCACCTTAAAACTCTGAGCTATTGCTACCATTTTCTACATAAGGTGGCTTTCAATGTCGGGGTCCCATAAACAGAATCATCGGAATTAGCGTGCTAAGTCCGCATAGGAGTGTCCATTTTCAGTTCTGTTTCGGGAATCAAAAATGGAACCTGGTTGGTTAAAAGAAGAGCCTCTGAACGATCTAAGCAAGCAGCATCACGTCACCAGCAAAGGAATACTAAAAGTTAACGAAAAGGGGTCAGTATAGACAGCGGTGGCAGCTGATCCTTATTATAAAAGGCGTAGATGGGTATTCTCTTCAAAATCTTTGATCATTGAGCTTAACTAGGTACCGGTCGAAAACCACGTTTCCATTGAAATAAACAATGAAATCAATCCCAGCTTCGTACACATTTCTGTATATTATTATAGTTAATCATTGCAATTGAAAACAATACACCTTGCTTAGGTGCTTTTTAAAGATCTTGTATAATAGCTATCTACCTACCTACCTAGGTACCTAACACCTACCATCCTACCTAGTATTTAGGTACCTGCGATAGGCTCACGTTGAAAGTTTGAATGATTGTACTGGAATTACAATAAGGCGCGACATACACCCAAATTCCCAATATTTTATAAACTACCAGATGGGGTCACCGTCTACATCGAAGGATAGGACAAACTCTTTTCTCTTTCATTGTCTACACCTACCAGGTACCTAGGTACCGGTATCCGTCTAAGATTGATTCCATCATCATTAATATCATAATCTAGTTGACATATTTACATATTTACAATTCAAGAGACATCATAACCTACAATTCAACGTACAATCCGATCCCCCTATATAGCTACAGAACTACCTCTGGTTGACCTACTCAAAGTGTTAGTTACGTGAGGTTAAGAATGATTCTCGATAGGGGTCACCGCTACGAACGTTTACTTTTACACGTGGATTTTATTTGAAAGCTTATTTATCTTGGCTCACAGCTCACAAGCAAACTGCCATAATGCCAACTGTTATCTAAATGAGATCAGTCATTTCTAAATGGTTTCATGAGTAGTAGGCCATCCCAGGCGCGTGAATGTACCTTATACAATTCGTGTCTTTTTCCGTGGGAACCTTTCTTCTTGTGATATAAGTTTTCGAGAACCAAGGCTCAGATATCTACTCCAATCTCTAAATTACCTTTAACAGAATCTCTTTCCATCAACTCTTACAAACACTCTACCCTATTATTACTTACAGAAATAGTTTGTCGACGATAATGGTACTAAACGGTGTAGCTAAACTCCTAAGCAGAGGCTTGGGTATTGACCCTGATAGACATAAACGATTGATGCCGGAAAACCTGATTCAATGCAGCACTGAGAAAATCTCCCCATTCCAACCATTCATTGAAGAGCTTCCGTCTTCCAAAGTCCAAAGTTCTAAAATATTATCATGTCAAAAAAATTGTGCCATCAGCTCATACTTCTCTAGCCTTTTCCCGGTTATTAAATGGATCCGTCGATATAATGTACGATGGCTGATGGCAGATGCAATTGCTGGTAATAGCTGCCCTTTTCCCTACTCTACATTTTATCCGTCGAGTTAAGTTTCATTAACTTATCTACCGAACTAGGTTTTACGCTCGCTCTTATTATGATCCCCCAAGGATTATCGTATGCCATTCTGGCGAACTTGAGTCCAGAATATGGTTTATATACCACCCTTAGTGGAGCACTACTTTACTGGATGTTCGGAACATCTAAAGATGTTGCTGTTGGAGTAGGTATTCTCAATTATTGGCGGCTTGCAAGTAACATATGGTGCTGACTTACCAAGGCAACAGCAGTTATATCCCTCCTTGTCGGAAAGTCAAGTGCAAATATTATTGAAAAGCACCCACAGTTTACCAAGGAAGAGGTTGCTAAGACCCATGCATTCCTGGCTGGCTGTATTTTTCTCTTCCTTGGTATCCTAAGGCTAGGGTCGATTCTGGAATTTATTCCTCATGTCGCTACTTCGGCATTTGTTGTAGCTGCTGCGATTACTATTATTTGTGGCCAAATACCTCCATTGCTAGGGATCAGCGGTATCAACACAAGAGGGCCGGCCTACCAAGTGTTCATTGACACTTGTAAAGGTCTGAGCCGAACCAACATCGATGCTGCTATAGTTTTTACGGCTTTGGCGCTCTTAGCACTTATAAAGTGGTTTTGCGAGTATATGACCACAAGACAGAATCATGCGGAAAGAACTCCAACAGGAAATCAAGCGGATATCCACAGACAGAAGCGAGGAAAGATATGGAGTACTGTCTCCTGTCTACGATTCTTGCTCACCACCTCAATCTATATCTTGATTAGCTTCTTAGTAAACAGAAACTTTTCTTCTAAAGACGTTAAATTTGAGATACTTGGAAGAATTCCTACTGGTATGTACATACATATCATTACCTCACCAAACAAGAAACGCCATGGGCTCACACATCAGGTTTCAACCACGTTGGCCCTCCAACGTTCCAACTAGATCTTATTACTGCTGTACTTCCGGAGCTTCCTGCCGCTGTTATTATTATTATAATCGAACATGTTGCGATTGCAAAATCCTTTGGACGACAGAACAGTTACTCCATATCTCCTTCACAAGAGCTAGTTGCGATCGCTTCAACAAACATTGCCGGTCCTTTCATTGGGGCATACGCTTCGACGGCGTCATTTGGCGGAAGTGCAGTATTTTCTAAGGCCGGCGTGAGAACGCCCCTCGGTGGAATCTTCAACGCCGCTATCATTATTCTTACACTATTCGTCTTGCAGCCAGTTTTGTATTGGATTCCTAAAGCTACTCTCGCGGCTCTTATCATACATGCTGTAAGCAACTTGATCGAGCCTCCAGCTCATGTATATCGATTGTGGCTGATATCACCACCCGATGTTATTATTTACTTTGCCGGTGTTTTGGTCTCTATCTTCACCTCTCTCGAAAACGGCATTTACTTAACCATAGCCGCGTCCGCAATCCTCCTCCTGATAAGGATTTCCGCGGCACGGGGCCGGTTTTTAGGTCGCGTTAAAGTTCGGAACTACTCGAAATCTCCTGAAAGAGCTCCTGCTGCTCCTAGCCCCTTGTCTACGCCACCCAGCGCATCAGAGCAGGGAATGAGTATGCAGCCAAGGGATGTGTTTCTTCCATTTGATCGAAATGATGCATGCAATCCATCCGTTTACGTCGAGCTCTCGTGCCCTGGAATATTCATATACCGTTTTCCAGACGGCTTCAACTACGTCAACCAGACTCAGCATATGGATATGATTTTAGCGCACATGACCAAACAAACTCGTCGTACTGAAGAGACCCAATACGAACGTCCCAGCGTAAGTTGTCTCATTGATATTGAGACCAAGGAATCCACTGACATACATAAAATGACAGGATCGCCCTTGGAACGAGCCCATTTCTTCTGAGTCTGATACGGAGGCTTCTAAGCCAACTCTCAAGGCTGTAATTCTCGATTTTTCTACGGTAAATATAACCGACACATGTGCCATGGACGGATTAGTCGAACTCCGAGCTCAACTTCAGCGCTGGGCAAAGCCAGGTATCGTCGAGTGGCATTTCGCTAACGTTGAGAATCGATGGGTGCGGTGAACGTTGGTTATGGCTGGCTTTGGCTACCCTACCAGGGAAGAATTAGAGGAATCAAGAAGCTGGAATCCAATTTTCACCCTCGCCGAGAGAAAGGAATCACGCAGAAATGGTAATTCGTCATTAGGCGAATCTACAACAATAACTAGAGCTGGATTGAGTGCTAGTGATATGGAAAGGGGGAACGCCGGTATAGAGAAAATAGCACTGGAGAGAAGGTTAATATCTACACATGGGATTAACTACCCGAACTTTCACCTTGATCTAGCGGCCGCCGTCGAGGCTGTTAAGGGGTTTGATGCATAGATGAAAGCGAGTTCTACACGATCAATAGAAAACTGAATAGAATTCTCTCTTGTACCTCCTACCCTTGAGAACACGTTATAAAACTGAGGGCTAGCAAATACAGTATGACTTGCAAAGTCTTGATGTAACCCTAACCCTTACCCACGATTACCTAATCATGGGGTTAGGGTTTGCGGGATTGTGGGGTAAGGGTAAGGGTTATGAGGGGTCATAGTTCTCTAAGACTCATTCATCCCTTATAATTCTTCGTAACGTGCCAGAAGGTAGAAATTGGGACTTTCGTGGTCAGCTTTTTAATGACATGGGTTTGGATTCGTGCGATATTGAAAGGTGAATTTGATCTGGGAGTTTGAACACGATATTCCTGGACGCTGATTGACATATTCATCGCAGTCGTCGCAGTTGTCGCACTGGTCGTAATCCCTTTTCTCGTCCCTAGATCAGGTGGCCGGTAGATCTCTTTTTGTCATGTTTTCATGACAAGGACTAGTCGATGCACTCAGAAGATCTTGTGTATAGTAAACAGGGCTTTGTCCTAATATAGTAAGTTTGCGCTACGTTGCTCGTAGAGCCATAATCACATTTGTTGCGCTTTCATTCCATTATATCATACATTTGCATAGGTAAACAGCCCTAGAGGCCAAGCTTTAAGACAGCTCGGGTATCGGTTCTTAGGGGAGGCTCAATGTCGAAAACTTATAGATAGCACACTGCAGATGGTATCGGCCTATTGGAATCTAGATTCTCGTATTAATATAGTGACTGGCTCTTTTCTTGGTGATTGGTAACCATTTAGATATTAGCCGGTAGGCTTGCAGGCTCTGAATGGAAGCAGCTTATGGACCATATCCACCTCATACGTTGCAGCATGGTCCTCACATCTGAACGCCGCGCAAAGTACCATCGATTTCCTGCTGATGATCAAGATCAGATGTAGCCATGCAACGTATGATACCCAGTTTTTGAAAGTCTTTATAAATAAAAGTAAATCACTTGCTCACACATTCGATGTAAAAGTCTTGGGGCTTATCACTATATGAGCAACTAGACCCTATCGAATCGAAAAAAAAAATCATGAAGCCTTCTACAACTTTGCTTGTCTGCCCCCTCATCATAGCCAGGGCGACAGTGATACCGCGATCAGGACCAGCGCCCCCTGGCCCATGGACAGCGGGTGTTTGGAAGATTGCTCAAGGAACTGATGTTTTCTTCTGGGGCAACCCGATTAACGCCAATAACGGGAAGTTTTGGGTCAATAAGAATACGACTTCCTATTGCCCTAGCGGTATTGAGGGGTTAGATTGTTCTGCATACCCAGGGACAGACACTGTGTTCGCAGGAGGCAATGGTACTCTATCTATGAATGTAGGAGTCCCTGGAGGACAACAAGGTCAGCTTAATCCAGTACCACTTTGCAATCACAGCACCCTAAACACCTTACGTGTCAGTCTATATCGCAGAGGATGGCTCGCTTTCGTATACCGTACCCCACTCTGGGGCATTGCCAAACGGGTCTATCGCTACGGGCTTCTCTCGCAGTCGAAGTGAATCGTTCGGGGCACCTGTCAACTTGTATAACTCTGGCAGGTTTTGGTTGATATGCCCTGTTGGCGAGGGGGAACCTAGAGAAAAGGCATATCAGTTATTCGCCGAGACGGAAGACCGGGATGACTGCTATGGAACTCAAATAAGAACATATCAAGCAGATGGAATCAGCGCCTGGGAATATTCGTGACAGTTGAATTCATTTATATATAAGAAAAGATAGAGAGTCCGGGGTATAAAGCATTCAATTCGACTAAACTAGAAGCAAATTTCCGAACCACATAACTCTAATACGCGCGAAAACAGCTTTTCTTGCGCTCGAAGGACTAATCTTGACTGACGTCCTCGTTTAACCCTTTGGTGGTAGTGAGGGTGATTATCAGAAAAAAGGCGACTTAGATGATGCAGAAGTCACATGGTAGCGGGCACGGAATGCAGAAGCAAAATCGTCCGGGGCAACAGGAGCTGCGTTCTCCGCCGCGTAAGCTTCCAACCTCAAGCTGATCAGGCTGGGGATGTTGGGAATCTGTTGAAGGAGTCAGTAAATTAGTAAAATATTAGATGAAGAATTGTTGCCGTCGAGATAGACGTGAGTACAAGAGGTTAAGAGGTTTCATACCCATCGCCTGAAGAGCTCTAGGTTGTGTACTTTGGATGGACTGTGGAACCGGCGATTCAACGGTTGGAGCGGCTTGATTCTTGGGTGCCTCTGGTTGCGATGATGATGGCGACATATTCAATGTACGATATGCTATTTTCCTCTAGGATTCGATGGGTAAGTTAAGATATTGCATAGGAGTTGTAAAAGTATTGATATCCCATATGGATGTATGAATATTTAAGTTGTTGCAGTTTGAATGGAACCTTGGAACCTCAAAAGTGGCTGGGCGGTGAATATGGACCCAGGTACGTACTGTACGTAGCACAGCCTGCGCCTGCACAGCCTACAACTTGGAAGTTGCGCGTCATGCGGTGACGTCACTTTCAATGCGCTTTCGTAGCTCTACGGAATCCACTTTATTTTCATCTACGTAGTACACTAGCTGACTAGCTCTGGAGCTCCCCAGCCCAGTAATTAAGTGATTTCAACAAAAACAACGACAATAGCATTTCTATTCAACCAGTTGTATACCTATATTTCCCGTTTCCTATTTTTGCAACGTGCCATCCCTAAACTCCCTTACACCTACACATAAAAAATACCTTTCGACAGACCAAGGCTATGTGTCCATGACCGCTAGCCAGGTAACCTTGGGTCTGGGTCTTCAAATCGCGTCTCGGCCGTCTTTCTTTTGCCGGAGCGTTCCTCGCTTTCTAAGGATCGATCATTGTGCAGCCTAGTCCGGGCTACAATTCTTGAAGATGAGCTAGCATTTCTGCTATCGAATATTCGGCTAAGCTCTTCGGTATCAAGGTATGTGGTTCGTCGCTTGCGTGCGCGTAATCACTAGGACCCTGGTGCGAGGAATCTAAACTCGTCTTGCCTCCATGACGTTCGCGGCACCGTCTTAGTATCACATGAGGGCCTTCGTGATTGAGTTTGATGTTCTCTGATGGCGGATCCGTTCATATGAGCACGAACTTGCGAGGCTCTGTTTTACCGCTGTCCCAGCGCTTCATAACCTCTCCATGCATATATCCATCGATATACACGTCGCCGATAAATCGAAATCTCTCAGGATTATCTCTCTCTTTCCGAATGATGATAGGTGTGCGGCAACCAAGTGGTACCACGACAAAGTCGTCGGGCAACATGAACCCCGTGCCCATTCCGATGTCGCCTTCGTCAGTGATGCAGAGACAACGTCCCATCATGCGCGAGCCAAAATTGCTCTGGAAAAACTGACGGGGGTTAGACTTAATCTTCACCCCTGCATCGGCGTAGGACTGAAGGCTATCATCTAGAAGGAGATATGGGAGCCGGCTGCGTATTTGCGATGCAAATATATGATAGCATAGCGTTACCCAATCTTCCGGTACACCCTTCCAGCCTTTTGGGAACTGACCAAGGGACAATGTCCGACAGAATGCTTCTTCCATTCTTCGAATATTGCCACTTTCCCGACTTACCGAACCTAGGAGCAAAGCCCTCCAATGGAGAAAGGCCATGAGATAGTCCGCTAGAGTACACAGAGTACCCACAGCCACACCATGCTGTTGAATGGAAGCGACATATATCGCTGAAATTTCCAGCTCGTTCCGATATTTGTCGAGGAATTTATACTGTGCTTTGGAGTTTCCTGCGGCTGAGAACTCATACGTATGGCCTAGCGCTGTGGTCTCGGAGTTCTGTGACCAGTCCGGCAGCCATGAAGGTAAATTTGCGTTATTGGTCCTCTTGGGGAAATGAATAGCTTCGCAGATGCAGTCTACACGCTCGGTGGTGTAGAGGAGGAAGTCTACAACATTGGTATAGATGGCCTTGACAGATAAGCTGTAGTTGACTAGGAACTCCCGACGCACATTCTCTGGCAGGACTCCCAGAATACCGAAGACCCGATCACGAGGTTCACTGGTGAGTTTTCTCCTGCAAGCTCGCATCACACTGAGAAGCGATTCCTCGCCTAGACCTTTCAGTGAATCTGGATCCAGAAGACTATTAGGTCCTTCGTATGCTAATACTTGAGCATAGCTGAACGCGCTTGGCAATACCGAGTAATTTTCTGTAAATCGTGGACTTGAACCCCCTGAGAAGTACAAATCCAACTGATTCTTATAACGACGGAATATGCAGGCTGCCTTCTTGTATGCCGCCCACGGAAGTTTTGTGGAACCGCAATAGACCTTGATAGCCTTCGCATTGAACACTTCTTGGACCACCCATAACCTGTTCCAGTAGTCCCTCTGAAACAAAGAAACCATGGCTCTGATTGCCTGTTGTCGGGTCTGGGATAACACTAGATCAGTAATCTGATCTGGAAAAACCTCTCCGATAAAAATTTCTTTTAAAAGTTCGATCGCTAAATTGCTGTCGTTCTCTTCCGGACCTAACCAAATCGCAACTTCCTCTGCGTGGGCATAAATCTCGGTCATCAACTTGACTTGCTGATTTCGCTCGTCCCGACTATGTTGGTCAATACATAACGCATCGACCCAGATAAGTCTGTCCTCGCCTTTCTGTCGCAAGGCTTCGAGAGCACCAAAAAGGCTGGTCGTGACAGAAACTGTGATGTCGTTGACCTGGATTTTGCGCCTGTCATCAGGATCTCCCCACGCATAAGAGATAGCTGTATATGGAGGAGGGTCTGCTAAGGATTCATGGATGATCTGGCATTTGATAGTAGACATCTTAGCCGCAAAAAGTCGAACAAGTCTGAATTCGAATGGCCTTTGAAGCTCATCATACTGGTACGTATTGTCGCTAAGTACACCCAAAGAAGAATATGTAACTGATGACCTGGGTGATGTGTCGGACTGGACAGCAGCTCGGTTCCCCGGCCAGGGGCGCTCCCGGTGACGATATTGGGAGTCTTGGGCCATTGAACCTTCGGATAGGACAATCCTCGGAATAGGAGGTGCATAAGCGAAGGTTGGAGAGGGTTCTCTCGGATGAATACTTTCAGGAGATAGATACTGAGAAGTCTCGGTCCTTCCATTGGTGTCAATTGGATGGGGCTGCTGCACAGGATGAAAACGACTAGGCTGCCTGTCTCTTCCCGTACTCCTAGTTCGACTCAAGCCTGGTGGCGACGGGATTTGCTTGCCGCTTTTTATTCGTTGGCATGCCTCTGACCGACGACGGTTTCTCGACTCCCGCGAAGTCTCGCCGACACCGCCGTCCGGAACGGGACGTTCACGTGAGAGAATCTCGTCGAATTGCGTTGCCATTGCACGATAATATAGCCTACTTTCATTCAATATGGAGGAGGTATTATATGCCTTTAGGATTGTGTCCCGGAAGCCTCGAGGCTCTCCAGCTAGGTAATCAGATCGGTTCGTTTTCCTCGTGAAAGCATAGGATTAAATCAAAATGCGTGATTAACATGATAATTGTTAGGCATTGACAGTAAATATACAGATGGAGGTTCTCAGGCTTGCTTCTCCCTCGACGTGATCTATTCAGGGGTGCCATGGCACCTTGTATTCAAAAGTTTGACAATGATGCATCTATACCCAATCAGTGCATGCCAACAATTGTGCAGTGGCGCTGTGTGTGCAGTAGACCAAGCCTGAATAGGGTTGCATTACTTCAAGCAGGATTGTGCTGCGGTTCAACTGAAGAATTATACAAAAAGATGGCAAGGCTCGCTGTGCTACACACCATAATTACTGCAGTTTCCCACATCTATTTGACCAATGATTTCAATGTTCCCAATTACGTCTTGTACTAATTTCTAATGCGAAGCCGGACTGCTTGTCCTCGAAATCCATTGGCCCCCAAATGAAAAAAAAAATTCCAAAGTATCGGCCCTTGAGTGCGAATTCCTATGGCAGATGAGATATCTAGTTGCTTTTGAATAATAACACTAAAACCGCAAGGGCGCGGCAGTTCTTATTCTCCATACAACAGCCTCCACCCACAGGTACCATAGCTACATACTTAGGTACTAAGACACGCATAAGGTACGAGAAACACTCAGAGATTGGCGTGTGGCTATGACCTGCATCGCGCAGGTATAGCAAGCTCAAGATTATCAATGGCATCCATTAGGCTATAATTTCTCCAACTACCTAGGTAGGTATCTATAGGTAGCAGATATCAGACGCCTGTATTATCAATTCCCTTCAATTCGTCCCGAATAATAGGTAGGCATAGGACGCTCTAATTCCCGAACTGCGTCCCTTCCTCACCGAAAAAAAATGCTTTGTAAGTTAACCCTGCCTCATGAATAAGGCATCACGTACAGAACGCCCCCACCACCCTCCCAGCTCATTGGGATTATATTTGCCGATCATTCCCCAAATCAACGCTTAAGTATACCATTTCAGTCTTCTTCAAATCATCATAACGCTCTCGAATGGGTGCATCCCGAGGACCCCGAGAGCCCAATCTCCGTCGAGAAGTGGTATATTAGGCCTCTCGTCGAACTCGTCGAGTATTAGTAATACTCTTTTCACATCGGGTACTTCCAGGCCCTGAAAGTTTCCCCTTGCCGCGTTGTCTCGTACCCGCCGTTCGATTCTTTCGATGAAGCTTGCCAAGTTCAGTCTTGTATTGAGGCATTCTTCGCGGAACGCTATGCTCATCAAAGTCTCATTTCCGAGCCCTAGCGATTGTCCGACTTGATGATCTAAGATGGCGGCCATCTTATTGATCTGCTCATCATCGTCGAGGTCGAGAATGAAGGGCACTTGGGCGGAGAAGTGCTTGCGGACTAAGGCTTCGGCGTTCGACGGAATTCGGAAAGTATCGACCACGCAGCTGATTGTTTTAACAGATGGAATATAACCATCTTTAATTCCTCTTCTTCTGAAAGCTGTGGGTAGTATTTCGTCTAGGATGTCTGAATAACAGTCGTCGTCCATCTGCACTATGATGTGTTGTGCATTCCCAATCATTGTCTTTGGCTTCATCCAATATTTTTCGAAGCTGACGTCGGCATGGAACATGACGGTGTCGAGATTCTGGTCCATGCATGTTCGCATAGGTGTACGAGGCCAATTGCTAACAGGCGACCGGCCTCGGATAATTTCCCACGACTCGTAACATGCTTGTGCCACGTTCATACGAGTCTTGTCCATCTTGACTTTGAATATGGCTAACTCGTCTTGCAAAGGGAAGGGTTCTCCAGATGGGAGTGGCTGGATCTCGAGGATTTCCTTCAGCCCGGAACCAGCGGCCATTTTCCATATCATAATGCGAATCTCTGCTGGCAGGTCTTTGAAACAGGAGAAGTTTTGTATTGGGGTCCGGCTAGGACCGCTGTGTGTCTTTGGTAAGGGGGTTGGAATCGGCGCATGGAGATTATTTTCCATTCCTCTTTCGTTAACAGCGACTGCTTTGGAAGACGCAGGATCTGTTTCGGTCAACTCTGGTGGGAAAGCCATATTGATACCGTATTTACTGGTAGCGAATGAAGTATTTGAATGTGAGCTTTGCTAGCTTTAGCTGACAGCTTGGCAAGCGGTTTATGATTTAAAAAACCTGAGTATAGCTGAGAGAGAGGATACGTGTAAGTAGAGAAATATCGTATAAATAATCCAGGTGAGTCGACTTATATATAAGAGCTCTCTGTTCTATCTCCGCGAAACTTCAGGCGTGGCGTCAGTCATGGCAATGGTCAATATAGTCCCTATCCACGCCACCAAACTCAACGATTCCTCACGAAAAGCCATATGATTAAACTCATGGAATTCAATTGATATCAATCAGTTTTAGTCTGACTTTTACGGTTTTACAACTAATTGGCGTTGTTTATAGATTGGATTGGTGGACATGTGAATCATGTCGTCCATGATCACTGATTTTACTATAGATACATAGTGCCTTAGTATAAATGTCGTTGGAATAGTCTCTAGCAGTCGCTTTCCGCTTAGAAACTGAGAAAACCGCGTATAATAACACGACCACGACTTAAGAGAGGTATAGCCGTCCAACGATGATTTATGGCTATTTAAAAAGGGGTATATCGAAATGCAATAAAGCGAAATATTAAGTTTGAAGATAAATTTACTCCACTAAATTTTCACAACATCAACATCTACAACATCCACAACCATAAATCTTAATCCGATCTTGACTAGTATAATAACTACCTGGCGTCGTCGCACGAATTATCGGAGTGTTTTTGTGTGTCGCAGGCTTTACCAATTGATGTTAAGTCATTTCGTCTTAGTCCAATGTTGCGTCATCAAGCTCGTGGAACCTTGGTTGCCAAGATGAGGTCAGTTTACTTGGCCTCAGGGAGCAGCCACTGGCCTTTCCCCCCTCGCTCCTGCAGGTAAACAAAAGTCGTAAGTAAAGCTGAGCATCAAATGTCATTAACGGATGGACCCGGATCCATCATATAAGCGGGCTTAAACTCAAATATCTGAGTTTATCGCATTCGTTGGGAAATAACGGTAATAACCTTTGAGGCTTGCATTTCTAAAGCTGAACTAAAGTTGAACCCTTTTCCCGCCATCTTCATCTTCTATATCCTTTTACACCCACCTACCTACACACCCGTAATCGTACCTATACTAGTAAATAGTACCTCCTCAATCACCACAGCCTCTTTTGACGAACCTAAAAAAGAACTCCTAGAGTGATGACGTAGGAACATCATCGCCACTACGACGACGACCATGCAGCTCGCCGTCTTTTCAGCCAAACCGTACGACAAGAAGTTCCTCACGAGCGCCCGATCGACCGAGCTCGACAATACATCCGACGTCGAGATCATATACCACGAGTTCGCTCTGTCTCTCGAGACCGTGTCCCTAGCCAAGGGCGCCTCCGCTATCTGCGTGTTCGTGAACGACGACCTCGGCGCCGAAGTGCTCGAGTCACTACACGCGAGTGGAGTCCGCGCCATCCTCTTACGGTGCGCAGGATACAACAACGTCGATTTGCAGGCTGCTCAACGCCTCTCACTCTTCGTCGCCAACGTCCCTTCGTACTCCCCCGAAGCCGTTGCTGAGTTTGCCGTGGCGCAAATCCAAACCCTAAACCGAAATACCCATCGCGCCTACAACCGCGTTCGAGAAGGTAATTTCAGCCTTCAAGGTCTCCTAGGACGCACTTTAAATGGCAAAACGGTTGGCGTGGTTGGCACGGGGAGGATTGGGGTGGCGTTCTCACGCATTATGAACGGCTTTGGATGTAGGCTTCTAGCTTTCGATGTCTACGAGAATAACGATTTCAAGAAGTATGGTACCTACACCGATTTGGACACCGTCCTCTCCGAGAGCGACTTTGTCAGTTTGCACTGCCCGCTCACGGATAAGACGCGACATATCATAAACGACGAAACTTTATCCAAGATGAAGAAAGGTGCCATGTTGGTGAATACGTCGCGTGGCGGCCTCATTAAGACTAAAGCCGTCATCGCGGCCCTTAAGAGCAAGCATCTGGGCGGATTGGCGCTGGACGTGTACGATGGCGAAGGCGCGCTTTTCTACAATGATCACTCTGGTCACATAATCGATGATGATGAACTCATGCGCCTAACTACTTTCCACAATGTTCTTGTATGCGGCCACCAGGCCTTTTTTACCGAGGAGGCACTGCGCGAGATTGCCGACGGCACGTTGCGCAACTTGGCTGACTTCCTGCATGGGAGAAGATGCGAAAATGGACTTATTCAGGACCAAGGAAAGGGCGGGCTGTCGCTGGTTAGGAAGGACTCCGTCCCAATCCGGATTTAGAGGTTCTGGGTTCCGAGTCGTCGGTAAGAGAGATGGAGGGGTAAGCGGCGGATGTTCACGATGCTACGGCGGGGTAAAAGTAGACAGTTCCACGCCACTCAGTTTGATTAGGTACCACTTAAAGAGTACTGTTCGCAGTCGCTACGACGCTACGATTAGATGATAGATATTATGAATTCCTAACATTGAATACCGCTTCCAAGTCAGTCATCTAGCTAGTAGGTAAACACCCTATCATCCGTGAATCCGATCTCTGCTAAACAAGTTTTCCCGCATACTATCTTGTGTAATATCCGTCAATGGTATAATCCTTCTTCGGTCCATTAACCGTGTACCCCAACTTCCACTCTTTCAAATTCACGGCGTTAAAATTGAACTCATAATGCACGTCGTACAAGTCCTCAATACACAGATGACTCGCCTTTGCCAGCCACCCCCGCTCCCCGTCCGCTTCGTCTGAAGAAGGAACTTCAAACTCTACCTCGTGGAATAGGTAATCCGCGCGCGTCTGATCATCCGTCCGCGCAAACCACACGCTCAGCTTATCAGCCAGCTCGTCATATCGCCAGACGTACCGCCTCGTCGCGCGGAACGACAGTCCCGGGTTATCGCGCGCCGTAAACGTGCCGTCCTCCTCGTACAAATACTCCAGTCCTAAGCCCACCCCGGCTTCGGCTGAGGATACGCGGGAATTGGGTAGACCGTCCGTAGTCCCCTCGCGTAAGTGGAACCGCGCGACGCCTTCGAAGCGCCCGCTTGGGTGCGAGGGCAGTCGCGAGTTTAGGTCTCGCGAGAGCTTCCACTCGCCGAGGAGGGAACGGAATACGGCGCCGGCGACGAAACGCGCGTGCGAGAGTCCCGCGATCGCGGTTTCGTGCGTTGCGCGCAGGTTCGTGGTTACTTCTTCATCCTGGGGCTTGGAGGGAGAGGAGTTGGGATATCGCGCTGGCGTAAGGATATCCATGCTCTTGCCATTGCCGAGGGGAGGGGTGTCTTTGAACGGAATGATGGGGATGGAGAGGGCGCGCGCGAAGTCTTGCATGAGAAAGGCGTAGTCACCCATTGGAAATTGGGAGGTGCGTGGGTCGGTGCGCAGAGATATCGTCCGCGCGATGCTGTCGTCGGTTGCGAGGGCTTCCTGGATCAATTGGTTCTGGGGGTTTGTCCATAGCTGTGCGATGAAGCGGGCTTGCATTTCTATAACACCCCAGTAGGGCGAGCGGTACATGCCAACAAAACCTAGGGTTGGAAGGGATGGATGGTGTGTTCCGTGGAAGGCCAAGGCAACGGGGAGGTTAGGGTGCGAAGGAGAGTGAGAAATGGTTTTGAGAATTGAGGTGGGGAGGAAGGAAAGAGACGGGGATGGGTCGAATCCCGTTGCTAAGACCACAGCGGCGATATCTGAGATCTGCTTGTTGGTCGAGATGACGGCAGTGTTTCCAGAGAGCGATGAAACTTTGCCCTTACTGACCTCGATGAGTCCTGATCGCACGAAGTCCATATAATGTTGGCTCATGGCTAGGAATGGCTGCTCGTCAAGTAGGCCTCCATCGACCTTAATATCCGATGAGAATTCGGATTGGTTAGTCCCCAAAGCTGTTTGATACAAAGAATTGAGGACACGTGCCGTTTCAACACTTATATGCCCTTGGGTATTTGTTAAAGGATGGGGCCTATTAGCTAAGTTATATGAAGGCAAGTCGCATGGGAGGAAAGGCGGTGCAGAGGATGTCGGCTATCTTCTCTATCAGCATTCCCTGTCGAAGTCTCATATAAAAGGGATCGCAATTATCCGTACCTTTGGAGAGGTAAAGAGAGGAAAGACCCAAGATGGTCGTTGGACAACATGAAGAATAGAGTATCTCTCTGGTCTCTCTATAAGCTTCTCCCCTGGTGAATGGACAGCAGATGACAAGTGCGTTGCGATAGTCCCAGAGATCTCTACCCCGGACATCTGGCCACCAACGACGAGGATCTTACTTCCATGATGGTTAGATCTTGCTAATAGACCCTTAAGATCTCGATATTTGCTGCTGTGAATAATCGGCACGTCCGCCGCCTCTTCCGGCACATATTCCGGCCATATCGGCTTCCCAAAAAAGCCGGTGGTTACCAGCAAATAATCAAATATATCAGTCTTAAATTCTCCGGCCGACTCGGTTTCTATCTTCCACGAGCCATCAGTCTGTAAGTCGGTCTTAACAACTTTGTGTCCGAGTCGTATATCGGCGCCTCCGTATTTCTGTAGATATCGCTCCAGATATTGGCCCACTTGCCATGCTCTGGGGAATTGCGGATCGCTGTCTCGCCAAGCAAAATCGCTAAACTGTACCGTATGTTTACTCTGGTTGGTCATCATAAGTGGATGTACAAGACCGTCAGCGTCGTCCTTGCTTGTGGGCCACAGCCCGCCGATTCGGGACTGAGCTTCAAAAATGGTGACATTGTATGAGCCCGCCGATACATCGTGCAGTAAAGTCTTCGCTGCCACAAGACCCGCGGGTCCAGCACCTAGATTATACATGAGCAAATCAAGAGTTCATACCGCAGGGTACGGGTTATCGATTGTCCTACCGACGATACAGACGTTCTTGACCATGCTCTCGGATAGGACAAGGGTCCGGGATGCGCCGTAGGACCTAGCAGAAATCGTGGGTACCCCGCGACGGGAGACGGCCGTGGTGATCGGACGGAGCAGATTAAAAGTTGTAGAACGGTAGGGTTTCAAGGTTAAATGAACGAAGTCCAAATATCACATTGATTGAAAATCATCTCAGTCATCAGCCCCAGGCTTATTCTATCTCACCCTCAACAAAATCGGCGTACATATCAACAATTATGCGCTCATATAAATTAGTGATTAGGAATTATGTACACTAACATTAGGTGCTAGGTACCTTAGTATCACGAAATCCCATGTGAAAGTTACCTAAGCAGCGCATCAATGAAACGCCGAATCCCGGCTCGAATTGGAAAGGGGCCAAGGGCGCGATTTTGAGGTACGTAGGGAGTTAAATTTCCATCTCATAGAGTCAACCTAGCATGGTATATGTATAATTCTTACCTATTCTTATAAGAATGGTACTGTTTGCCGTCGCCCATCCATGAAATTAAAAAAAGAGGTTTGTCTAACAGGGACGAAAAAGGGAGCCTTAGATTTCGATGTCTAATACAGCTGGTTGCGACAACTCTGTCGTGCGTGGTCGTATCAAATACCGATGATACCTATTTAACTAAGACATCTTCCCAAAATCATATCATTCCCCTAAGAGCCATGCACTCTATCGAAGACATTGATTTGAGGTCGTCCATAGATATTTTAGATATGTACCACAATATTCCCAAGTTTTTGATCAGTGATAGCCCGTGGAATACCTCCACTTTATTAGCTGCCACCGACTGCTATAGTGGACCGGTGAGCCGGGTGGCGTTTAATGAATCTTGAAATTTAGCCCGACGGTAACTCGCCGCCGCAGAGAAGAAAAAGTTCGACCCGATACCTGGTCGCGGCAAGTGACATGGTAGAAGCAGACACCCGAGCTAGGGAATTGAAGAGGGACCTGAGACTCCAAGAACTCCCGCGGATGCTTCCGGACTTTGCAGAATCGACACGCGCTCGAATTAGCACAACCATCTCTCCTTGCTTTATATGAGCATAGACCATGCAATAGTTTGAGCATATTTCCGTTCGTTCTCGTGGCAAATTATCCACCCTACCGTAAGGGTCCTTAGTTAGCACCGAGTATATACCCTAATTCACCATCCGAGATATGTTAGGGTTTGAAGATGATTTTGCATATCCCTTTCATTTTCTTAAGGAAAACCTTTCATGTGGCCACTGACGAGGCATGCCGGCGACTCGGAAACGAACAGCTTCACCAATTATGCTTGGCCCCGGGTCATTTGGCCGATACAATCCTATACGAATCCTATACGCAATGTGATCAACGACTCGATTTGAATTATCCTTAACATCACATCGCATCAGTCTATCTTTCGATATTTCTGACTAGGAGCACCTTGACAACTAGAATTTCAATCGGCCGAAACTTTCTTCTCGGGCAATAATTTGCTGGGTTGCAAGCAGGCAAGCGGGGTGAGCTTTCGGGAGTGGAAAATAAAACCGATTCACGATCAGCGCGCACCTATAATTCTAGGAGTCCATATCTTAAGGGGTAAATGAATGCCTAGCTAATGGAAACCTGCATTAGGAGTCCTCCCTGATAAGGGACGGAACATGGTATATCCAAGGACAATATCGGTGCCCAAAATTGAAATTAAGACTCGTACGAGGATGCGTCAGCTGAAGTTAGGTATTTAACTTGGTCGCCCTGTGCGACAGAAGAATTCCGATGGGGAGCCGAAGGATTGGAACAGCTGAGCCGCGAAATACGGAATGGTTCCAAGGTTAAACGTCGCTTGAGCTTAGCTGTCATACAATGCCGAGGACGTTGACCTTTACATTTATGCTGCAATTGAATAAACAAAAGTGGCGGTCAACGGCAGGATCAGTCTGCGCCACTCCTTATTTCTTTATTTTTACAGTATGGTACACTCATCGTGTTGAAGTCGGTAGTTTCTTTGGCACCGTCGCCTCGCGTACGATTTTGATACGATGATTTAGAGAAGTTTGATTTGAAATTCAAGATGTACAGTAATTGATGTTAAAGTGGTGGAGCCCAGCAAACAAGGGTTGCCAAACATTGAACAGTTCGGTTGAAGTTTTAACCCGTTGTAGCTGTGTTGGTACCTACCTACCTACCTCTGTGGCCAAGCCCCTGGACTGGAAGCACACGGTGGAGCCCTCGTTTAGTTGGGGTAATTGGATCCTTTAGAGCGAACCAACCCCGCATGTGTCGATGCGGGGTACCCATTGCTTCGGAATTTCCCTTTCTGTTTAGCTACGGATAACAGGGAAGGTAGTGGATGTGATAGACAATAAAAGTGCGATCATTGGTTCATTAAATCACTGATGGGGAAAAGAGGGGCAAAGAAGTCCCTAATTCGGGAGAGCTCGAGTCTCTAGTTCCCGTCTCACAGACTCCAATGTTATTTTAAGTCCGACAAATATCTTCACTTGTCTTATCTCAACCTTTTCACCGCACATGATTTCAAAAAGACATATGCAAATCTATTGTGACACTTAACAAAGAGGTTGATGTACGTCCCACATTGTTCTAATCCCTCTCCTACCACATTTCGGTGTATATTTGAGGATACAGAGCCATTGCGCACTTGTTCACGAATGCAAACATGCATGATTCACCATACGCGATTCGTGCTATTCCCAAATTGATTGACAGGTAGCGCAGCATTGTCCACACCACTTCCCTGTAGGACCGAATCTAAGACCTGTCATAATTCTGCCCTTGGTTTCGTTCAATGACAATGAGTTTTCCAGCTTCCCGTTGACGGGAGACACCATCGGATTATGCGAGGAGACTACATAGAGGTCAGTGTCAAGTATCACGAGATTCATAAAAATCATAGCTAATTCGGCCGCGTTGTGATGTTAATGCGGCTGATGTATCCGAAACGAGATTCTTCAACAGAAATTCCACAGCATGATTGTGTACCTAGTAGTTACCTATATAGTGTACCTAGTAGTTACCTATATAGTATACCTAGTATATTCCCATCCACACGACTGGTAACTACGAATTGAATGGTCGTGAGTTACAATGCCGACGTACACCAGATTCTCAACAGTGATCCAGGCACAGGTTATATTCCCTTCCGACTATGTGTAGCAACCACATCAAGTATATTAGGATCAAAAACAATATCAACCGAGCATCGTCTAGTTGAACAGGCCACGATATGGAGCACAGCAGAGGTCTCTAAGTACCTATAAAGAAATAAATGTCTGTAAATTGCGCTAGGGATTACCTGGAGCGCTAAGGACCCCAGGTATCCCTAATCGCATAGCGCCTTCCAAGGTTAGCCGCCCTAATTCTTGGTACCCTTCCTAGGCGTAAGCCCTATTAGTAAACGTGCGTCACAGGGGTCCTTCGTCCTGTCTTGGCTGTCACTAGGTCTTAGTCCACTGGCAGCTTCTGGAACGCTGCTGTAGCAGTAACACTAAAATCTCCAAGGCTTGATCTTTCAAGATTCTTACCTGAATTGTCGCTTGGGTGCCTAGGTATGAGGAACGGGTACTATATCGGTACTACATCGTCGACATCGCTTTATCAAACAAATGTTCGTATCTACTATGTACGTAATAGCATCCGCAATATCGTCGCTAGGAAAGCACGTCGCGGTATATCATTGGATAAGCTGTCAGGTCCAACATACGGTGTCTTCGTCACCAGTAAAGGGGGATAGAAACAAATTGATATATGTCCATAGAGATTCGGTAAGCTATTGCGATCTTAGGTTTCTCTAGACTGCCGGATTGGGTAGATGTTGGCCCACCTACGACCTTGACAAAAGCCTAATGGATACTGCTGAAGCAACACAGGACCACAGATACAGATATAATATCCATGGATGGAACTTGTAATTTGGAAGTAGGAGTGGGAATGAATGTGGAAGTGGAAGTAGAGATGGAAGTAGAAGTGGAAATAAGTCAGTTGTTGTTTCCCCCTCTTAAAAAAATACTATTAACCCTCATGCCTCGTCCCTCGTCCTCGCCCCCCATACCTTGTCCCCATCCCCATGCTCTCTCCATTTAATAAAGTGCCGATCCTTCTCCCTTTAGCTACCCTACCAACTACCAGCCTACCTAAGCACCCTAGTCTTTCCTCCATCTTATCATCCCGGTCTCCGTCCCCGTCATCAACTTATTACAAACCTCCCTTCTTTTGTTTATTCATTGATTTTATCTATGAAAATCCCGTGAACATATTTTTTTTACCTGGGCTATTAACGCCTTCCTCCACCTATCGTCTGTCGCCGTCTATAATCATACCTTTTACGGGCACCTCCTTTCATATACCTATAAGTTCCGTTCACCTAACATAAATTCACATCCCTCGTTATACTCATCACACATAAATCCTGTCCTCTTTCTTGCTTCACTTCATTTGTATCCACTAAATCCTTTGGTATTGGATATCATTGGATTGGTTACATTTTGTTCCGTCTATAATATCCGAACCCGATTGATCGCATATATTCATTGTCCCGATCTGTAGTCCCCGGGTCAGATGATGAGCAAGACGATACCTTCTTGGTAATATCTGCTTCTGACTTCGTCTCTTGTACATCTTGTTCAACCTACTCCGTCGCAATAAATCCTTAGTTCCGGAATAGCCTTCTCTACTTGCATTCATCCCCGATTTCGACACCATGAGTGACGTGGAGAAGCGCTCCGCCTCTGGGGACTCTAGTCAAAACGCAAATCATGTGGAAACCTTAGATGGTCTTCCTCCTGATCCAGATGCGAACCTATCCCTCGAAGAGAGGGATAGAGTAGTGAGTATTATCGCAATCATCTGAAGCTTTTCGCGACAGCTAACAATTATTTATAGGATCGCAAACTGATTCGAAAACTTGATTGGATATTAATACCTTGGGTAAGCTCATATTCATCGCGGCGCGTCTCGTCGCAGATGGCTGACATCAGCGATTCTAGCTTTGCATTCTATACTTGCTTGCATTCTTAGATCGGACCAACATTGGGAACGCGAAAGTCGCTGGCTTTACAGAGGATTTACACCTAAAGCTTCCAGAGCAGTACAATGAGACACTTACGATTTTCTTCATTTCGTACTCGCTCTTCGAGCCTTTAACGAATGTTCTGCTAAAGAAGCTTCGACCGTCTGTCTTCATCCCAATCATCATGTAAGTTTTAACAACCATCATCGAATCATCGGAACTTAAAGTGAAGAAACCCCAGCTAACGTTCTAATACCTAAGGATTCTATGGGGCGCATCCATGACAGGCATGGGCTTCGTCTACAATTACTCCGGTATCATGGCAGCACGTTGGTTTCTCGGTCTAGCCGAGGCCGGGCTTTTCCCCGGTATTAATTATTATCTATCATGTTGGTATCGCCGAAGCGAATTCGGCGTTCGTGCTGTAAACCCACCCACCCGTGTCCCTTCTTACGGCATACACATCTTCCGTGTCTAACTAACCCATCTCAGGCTATTTTCTTCTCAGCAGCAGCTCTATCGGGCTCTTTTGGTGGCCTCCTTGCCGCCGCAATAGAATTGATGAATGGCATCGGTGGCCGACCTGGCTGGGCATGGATCTTCATCTTAGAAGGACTCCTTACTGTGGTGTTCGGCTTTGCCTCATTCTGGATGGTCCATGATTTCCCAGACCAAGCTCGATTCCTCTCGCCAGAGGACCGTATCCGCGTAGTCCGTCGACTTAAATTAGACCAACAATCTTCAGCCGAGCATGAAGAATGGAAAATGAGCTATCTCATCGCCGGACTTAAAGATTGGAAAATGTGGTTGGGTATGGTTATCTATATGGGCTGCGACATGCCCCTTTACGCCTTCTCGCTTTTCTTGCCCAGCATTATTCAGGAACTAGGCTGGACTAGCTCTACCATTCGCTCCCAACTTTTGAGCGTACCTCCGTACGCCGCTGCCGCAGTACTCACCGTCGTTATTGGATTTGTCGCCGACCGAACCCGCCAGCGCGGTTTATGCAATATCATCGTGAGTCTCGTCGGTATCGCCGGCTTCCTCATGCTTCTCGCCTCGGCCGACCCCAGGGTCAAGTACGCCGGTACCTTCTTCGGCGCTCTAGGAATATACCCCTGCATCTCCAACACCATCACCTGGATGGCCAACAATACTGAGGGAGTATATAAACGGGGTGTCGTGCTCGGTTTCGTGATCGGCTGGGGCAATCTAAACGGCATAGTGAGCTCCAACATCTACTTCAGCCCACCGCGATATCTCGAAGGTCACGGTGTCATGGTTGCATATATGACTCTATTCCTATTCGGCGGCAGTGTCCTCATGACAACCTTACTACGCATCGAAAACAAGAAGAGACGCCAGGGCAAGCGCGATCACCTCATCGAGGGCAAGAGTGCGGCAGAGATCGAGGCTTTAGGTGACGGAAAACCTGACTTCATCTACACAGTCTAACGAAAATTGGGATGGTATTGGTGGGTTGAACTACGTGGGCACAGGCTATGAAGATGCTCTGGGTACCTAACTGTTGGTCGACGACTTGTTTCGCGATGTATGCTGTACGGGGGAGTTGGCATGGTTTCAAGACCAACAACTTGTGCTCAAACCCGTCAGATATAGTAGACCTCGCAGCTTTGAGGTTTAAGATAGTGGCATGAAGATTGCTCAATCATCACCTATATATATCATATAACGCTGCTTTGCTTGGCAATAATTTGTGTGGGCTCTCCTATGATGAGCACCGATAACCACGTACCCAACGATGTCATCCATAGCTCACTTGAAAACTATCGTTACTTTCTTCCCGAGGAAGTTCAAAGCTTGAGATTTCTTTTGGGTTGAGAGCATCGGGTCTCGCATGGGCGTTTTGGTTTGCACAGAGACGTTGGAGTTATTTGTACAAGTAGATTGAACGCATTATATCCACATTTACCCCTAATTATATTTACCTTGAGAGTTGGACTACCTACCTAGTACATCAAATAAAATCTATTGTTACTAATCGCAATTTCCATTGAATGTGGCTCAAATTTTCCATGGTCTTTAATTTATAACTTTGTCTAATAGGAAGAAAATGTCAAAAAGATTGGTGATGTGCGCTTCCAACATAAAAATTGACCATGATTACAACCAAAGCCCATTGAAAGCGTAGAAATCAGCATATAAAAGCTCCCAAGTATCTTCATGTAATATATTTCCTCTTCCTATAACTTTGAATAAGTCTAGAATGCCCCAGACTGGCCAGCTTGACGAGCTGATGGTGCTATTTGATCAGAAGGGTTTAGCTAACATCCATCATACTAACGTGCGAGAAAACTCATCTACTCACGATTTATTGTTCCTAACTCAAAGCCTTGAGCTTGAGTATCATCTTGTGTAATCGGCTCATTCGTGGATTGTTGGTCTATGGCAAGTCCTGTAAGTTCAAAATTCTGCGAAATTGGTGGACTCAATTGACGTGTAACTGACTTGGCTCAATCCAATATTTATGGATGATCATATTGATTGGAACTAGCAAAACGGTGAACACCAATGCGACCAATCCAATGATGGCTGCATTTGGCCATTCGACGTATTGCGTCATGGGTAGCATTGGGTGTTGCGTAGAGGGGCTTAATATGTTGAGATGATGTATGTGGTCTGAAAAGTAAGGGGCTTTCGAATTTTTACGAAGACAACCTCATTTAAGACTAAAACTCCCAAGATAGGCGAGTCTAAGGAGGATTGCCGAAGTAATATACCAAACACTTCAGTCATAATAGGTCTCTAAACTACGATACCAATGATATAACAGATCTTGACCGGATGGCTCAGCATCGCCGGATTTGGAACCGGAAGGTGGACTTGAAGCTGACTGGTCAAGCTGTGAACCAATCCGCTGCTTTGCGCCGACCGGAATACAACATACTGTTCAAAACGACGACCGGAAGTCAAAGGCTTCTCTTGATTGGTCTGGATGGTTGATCAATGACAATCGTCGCAAATTCTAGCTGAGTGTTTATTTATTTTATCACCCGCACCCCTCCAGATATCTTACATCCTCCCCCTAAACTTGTTCATGGCATCATTCACACTATCTTTATTTGTCTTGTGACTTAACTCTTCACATTCCGTCCATGTTCCTTTGAGATTGTGCGGATTCAGTACGTGAAACACAGCTGAAGATCACTTTAGTCAATTCATTGATTATCTATTTGAGGGATAATTTAGACCTGACTTCGACGCCGCGATGGAGCCCAATGCAGACGAGAGTTATGCATCTATTCCCACCGACCTTTTGCAAATGGATGATAATCAGGAAGTTCAACATGAACTCCATGATGACGCTACGAGAAATCTTTCAACCGAAGACTTCAATTTCCTTGAAAATGAGGGGTTTATGGGATTTGCTGATTACTATCCCGCCACGTTCTTTATGGACGACGGGCCGTTCTATAGCACGCTTCCCTTCACAGATGAGATTGTATCGCCGTTAGATCCTGCGAACTTGCCATCATCATCGTCCTCTGCAGAACTATCCTCAGAAAATATCTGGAATATAAACCAAACCGTTGATGCAGCTGCTTTGTGTGCGACAGACCTCTATCCTACAGAACCGCCTACGAATGTGGATATAAATCAAGATATTCTACTTGGAAGTCCACTATCGACAATTAATACTTTCATTACTTCCAATTCACAAGAAGGAGAAAACAATATGACTAGTCTATCGCCAGCGCTTTTCTCTGATGCTACGTTCTGGCCCGACACCAACTCGTTCACCCCTTTGAATATTTTAGATCATGCGTTGGTACCGGAAGACGTGCAACCCACTGCGATATCGCCCATCGAAGGGAAACCGACATTGTCAGCAGGGGAAGCATCAGAAACGCAAACTTCTGAGCCAAAATATCGACAATATATTCCTATCCGACCAAAACAGACGTACAACCAAAAATCTAACGACACGTCTCAAGAAAATCACCAGAGCCGCTCTCAAGGCTTGCTTTCAAGTTCCGAAGGACTAATCAAATCTACAAAACCGTTGGTGTCTCAAGAAACCTAATACATATCTCCACAGAAACGACGGCGTTCAGCGTCTCCCCAGTTGGACCAGTCGACTAATTATATTGGAGTGCCGCACGAGTTTTGCTCAGTTATCCAGGGGTTAGTTCAGCCGCAGCCGACAAGGAGCAAGCGTAGGCGAGTTCCTCAAACACCGAGAGCGATCTCGAAAACTTGCTTACGATGCAAGGATCAGCATCAAAAGGTATGGTTTTCATTTTTCATACCGCTACTCATATGACTAATACTTATATCTTCTTAGTGTTCGGGAGTATACCCCTGCGAAAGATGTCAGGCACTTCGTTGTCGAGTGGAGAAGGGGCTTACACGTACTACCATATTATGGAAATATTGCTTCGATTCTAACGTGTCGGAATTGTGTCCGTTTGCCTATTGTATGTTTATTCTAATAACCTATGAAAGAATATTGCTTCTGACACGATGTAGTCCGTGACGGTTTTCCAATCGAAGAAATAATATCAGAGACGGAGAGATCCGTGCGTGCATTCTCGCTCACGCGCGAGACAGTGGAAAGAACACATCTCTACATAACTCGCACTCCTTATTTGTTTGAAATAGGCAGTATCGAACTTCCTTCCGAAAGACCTACACCAGAGCTCCCGGATATTGAAGCAGCTACCGAACATACAACTCCCATTGGGACTGTAAATTGTTTTAAGGTATTACATTGTCAACTCACAAAGATGAAATCTAAATATATGTATAAATGGGATTATGCTGAGGCAGTGATTCGCACTCTCTACGGGCTCACGACTTGGAAATTCATTGATCAAAGCCGTTACGAGGGATTAATCGAATCAAAAATTCCTATAGACTGGACAGAGGATAACATTCAGAGATGGAAAGGAAGTGTTATTTGTGTTGAAAGCCGGGAAAAATGGACGCACCTAATGGCTTATGTTGAGTATTGGGTTCGGAAGTTGGGGTTGAATGTTCGTGTTCGGTAGGTAACAGTTATTTTTTTTCTTCAGATGCCATTGTTGAAATGAGTGGTCAAGGGTCTGCTGTCAGTCACAGTACAAGGCATGAGGCATATAAGTCAAGCTTCCCTCTTCACTCATGAAGAAGCTCAGCTAGTTAATTAAGTCACTTACCTACCTCATATCCCTTATATTTTAGCAGACAAGTCACTAGGTTTGATGATTCAGATAATTCAATTTATCAATATGCAATCTATACCTCTATACATGACGAATGAGTGAATCCTCTGGGTTCCTAACACCCATTTAAAGTTATTTGGAACTTAGAGTCAAGAACTAATCGCAATGTTGCCAACCAATCACGCATCGTCATAATTGTACCATCTACCGCAAATGGTAATAATTTTAGCCCTAGAGTGCTGGATTTACCTTCCCCATGGGCAGAAGAGTCACTGGGTCACACAGCGGGGCTCTTGAAGGTGCTCGTGCTAACATCCGTCGAAATTCCAGGGTCCAAACCTTGGAGATTAGTTGCCGCCAGGGGGCCGGGACTCCAGGGCTAGATACTACCTAATAACACTAGAACTATTTAGGGAGGTGGGCGCGTTCCCCAATACCGATTAGCACGCTAAACAACAAACGCGAACTCCAGAGCTCTTTTTTTCTACAACTTTTTTTCATCCATACAGCCATACAGCCATATAAATTGCGCTCGGTGCTCGGCGTTTGATCCGAACATCGCACTTTGAACATCGATGACGATAGGTTCGGGAAGTCAGGTCCGCGGGTGTAAGGGTCTCTACCTAAGGGTCTAAGTGAGTGGTAAAAAAAACCGGAAATGGAGCGGAAACCATTGTCGCTAACTGCAATCTTCCATAGACATTAATGTAGGTAACCTTGAGGTTATCTTAGACATCTTAAACAACTAATTCCGCGACCGAGACCCTGAACCAACGATTGGTTTCAGTTAGGCCAACGCCTCAAAGCGGCAGCATCCAGCCTCGGTGCATCTCATTGAGCTCAATGAGATGCGAGAGCCGTTCGTCATTGGATCGCCGCTACCCCGTCGCTGCAGCTCGCATCATGCAGTGTAGCAAACAGTCACCCGTCGTAGAGCGTAGAGCGGCCGATAAATAATACACTTTGTTCACCGTCATTGCACATTGCTCATTGTCCGATGATCCGGATCAATTAGAGACTAACTATCTAGGTAGATAGAGAATTTCTCAGACCCCAGCTTACCTCCTATCAGCAAGGTAAGAAGCAGCCTCAGAAGAACTCCTAGTCCTAGTCCTAGTCCTAGGTAATTTTCTATCCATAGCTGGAGATCTCGGGCAATTTACACGCAAGCAAGGCATTGCCCTGTAACATCCATATCGCCAATCGCCCCGAAAAAAAATTGACCCTTCTCAGTTCCAACACTAAACACGCGGTAACGCCTAACGCCTCCTCCCTGCAACCAACCTCCCAAAATCCCACGTGGGGAAAAATGCAAGACACACAATTTTCGCAAGTTAGGGGAACCGCTTCTCCAACATCCACTCTCCGTTACACTGCCCAAGACTAAGAGTTTGCTCTTCGCAGCTTTCTCCTGAGAAGATCACCCTAAAGATACCTATCAACACGAACAGCCAAGGAAGCCACTCGCCCGATTGTCCTTACAACATCGCGGATCAGATGGATCGGCCCCACGATTACGGAGGAAGAGTCCTTCCATTCCTACATTGCACTTTTATATATGCCTATGTGCTTATAGTTGCATATGGCGACTTCTTCGGTAACCCTTCTCGGTATTATCTGATGAGGCTCGCCTGAAAATGCAGATCACGGCGATCTGCGGGGGACTTTGATCATGTCGATGTTCAATGTTGCATTTAATACCATCCATAACTAACTTATGTACAATAACTAACTCTGTATCTACCACCTACCTAGCTACCTCCCATGTGCCCATGTCTTGGGCTGCTCCCGTCCTGCTGATACAACTAGTTTCTCTAGTTCGTGGGTATGGACCAAACCCCCCTTACTTCCAGGCCTCTGCATGACATTTCTTAGCACAACCTTGGAAATTTAACCAACAAGCTAGGTACCTACCTAGTACCACGTCGGAGTCTTCTGGAAATAAAATATCTTTTTAGACTTTTAGGTAATCATTGGTGCGCTGATTTACTGGTGCATTTAGTGTAAGGCTGTAAATGCCTCTAAAAGCAACCTACCTAAAAGTCTCACATTTCGATACATTTACTAAGGATGTTATTAAGGACTATGTCTCACAGGATACCTATACATATTCTATATATGCCTATTGCGATCACGAACAATTCTCCTACTTCTCCACATGGACTTCTTTTATTCGCGTAACATCGCTTGCCGTGCAACGTCGTAAATTGCTAGAAGGCCGGAGTCTGGTTTCTGGGAATTATGGAAGGGACCGGTAAAATTATTCATGTCGTTGCTACCCACCTGCCAGTACCAAGTAGCCCAGGTGGGAAAGAACATTTGCAGTGTCCAGAAGTGCGTTTTCTTTCCGCCACGAGACGGACACAGCTGTGCATACACATTACTCCTACGTCAGCTCCCCCCTCCTTTCATAACCATTGATGCGGACTACCTACCTGAACATGCATCTGTTGGCGTTACTTATATCCGACTAACAAGCGAAGGCTTGCGGAAACATGCGTATATGGGCTTGTTCTAATTCACTTCCATTAAACCTCGATATTAATCCCGTATAACTTTTCCTATCAACGGGCGCTTAGGTTGTCTTCGGCGTATGGCAGCTGGCAGCTCTAAGTGTTATCCCTACGTCGACCAACATTTCCAATCTGGTCGAGTTTCTGTATCATCCGTTTCTGGAAGTCCTCTTATACCTGCCTGCCTACCTACAATCTAGCTACCCACCTAGATGATCCCTCAAATAAGCTACCTAGGATGCAGTCTGCCTAGAAAGTACCTAACGTATTGTCCATACATTGGTTGTACTTCCATCCCATTTCTGCCTTTCAACCTATCAACGTTACCATCCACCGAACCTTTGGCTTCTATCCTTTCTTTTTGGTTATCGACGGATTTCCGTTACCTATACGAATCTCATTTGTCCAAAACACGACACATATTTTTACCTGGATTCCTGTTCCCTCCTAAATAACCCTCCGCCGTTATTCTACGCTCATTCTTTTCTTCCTGTCCCAATTATCTACATAGTACATCTGTCGAACTGTCAATCCGACTATTCCTCTTCCTAGTAGAGATTGATATCATCTTGAATATCAAGCACACCCATACCTATCCGTCTAATGTGTGTGGATGGAGGGGTGACCTATGCAATCACGACTCCGTGATTCCCTGGATTCGTTCATGGGATAATCGCGTTGGTATCTATTGGATCTCTCGAATTATCCTACGACTTGGACATTTCATTAGAACTACGCCGGGGACGAGCTGTTCATACGGTATTTCTTCCTAACACTCCTATGTCCATCCATCCGCCCTAGCCTAGTCACGATCATCGTGATGGGTGGTATCATACGTACAGACCCTGATGGCAGCGGAGAGGTTGTCGCCCCTGGAGCACTTACGAGACAACATATCGAGACCATCGTGGTGTTCGAGCGTCTAGGGGCCGCCTTGTCTGTCACCGGTGTCCTCTTCATCTTCATCGCCTATGCTTTCTTCAAGCGACTACGATCCGTGCCGAACACATTCATCGTATTTGCGTCTTTTGCAAACCTAGGGGCCAGTATTGCCTGCCTGATGGGATACTCCGGAGTTCTGGCAGGTTCGGACAGTCACCTCTGCCAGGCTCAGGCCTTCATGTTTGAACTGTGAGTTTGCTACCGAATCGCTTTGATGTGGAGATCCACATAAGGGTCTTGAATACCGACGAAGTTACAGTGTTGGACTAATGCACAGTCAGATTTATGCAATCAGATCCGTGGTGGTCTTTTGCCATGGCAGTCAATGTATACATGGTATTCTTCTTCTCGGCGAACCCTAACAGCTTTCTCCGCTACTGGTGGGCGTATTTCTTGGTGTGTTATGGTATTCCATTCATACCTTCTTTATGGCTATTAGTTGTGCGTGGCGGCGATGGACAGAACGTATACGGTAATGCAACGGTAGGTCCCCGTCACCCCTCACCCCTATGTTTTCGTCGTAGTATCGTGATCTCGTCATCATGACCCATGCTGACTCAAAGCAATATTAGATTTGGTGTTGGATAGATAAGGACTGGTCCAACTTGCGAATTTACACATATTATCTTCCCATATGGGTCTGCATCATCCTGTCAACATGCATCTACGTTGCCGTTGGCTATTACGTATTCAAGCAACGAAACCAACTCCGCAACCTATCCTTGAGTAACCCTGCTCGGGATGCGCCGACCGCCCGAGATTCAGGGGAGAAGGTAAGCTCTATACCACACGCACTATAACAAAAACTCAACACCAGATCATTAACTTGACCACCAGGCTCTATTCGGAAACGCGGCAATTATGGGTAGCATCAATCGAGAAGTAGTCCAAGTAACAACCGTCAACTCTACGACTGCACACCCTATTTCCGGCCCCTCATCATCCAGCACCGCTGCGCCGCCGCCACAAAACTGGTTCGACGGCCCACCCGATAATCAATCCTACTTTGACGGCCCAGCCACCCCTATCTCCTCGCCGAATCCGTACCAGACGACCGTAACACACATCACGGCGGACCCGGCGCCGCGCTCCGGGCTACGCTCCCGCATCCGCGAGAACTGGGGTCGCTGGAGAGCGCGATTCAACCACATGGACCAGGTAAAGCTAGCATACCTGCGCACGTCGTTCGTGTTCGCGATTAGCGTGTTCGTGACGTGGACCCCGAGCAGCATCAACCGCGTGCACGACCTGGTCTACGCGGAGACCGCTAGCTTCGCGCTCAACCTAGCCAGCGCCGTCGTCTTGCCCCTCCAAGGCGTATGGAACGCCGTCATCTTCTTCAGCACGTCGTGGACCGCGCTAAGGAGCGAGATGAGGTCGCGCCGCGACGCGCGACGCGGCATTCCCAGGGGCTTGCACGCCGCGAACGCGGTCAGGGATGAACGCGACCGCGCGCTAGAGCTGGAGAGACGACGCACTAATGGAAAGGGCGCCGTCGGATTGCATGATGATGCCGGCAGCGAGATCAGTGCCGAGAGCACGGTTGGTGCGATCGTGGCGAACGGAGGCGCGGTTAGGGTTATGCGTGGCGGTTCGCTGACCAGTCTTTAAACGTGCATACATGTAAAGGTACTCGGTACGGAGAAAGTCTCTCGCGTACCGGATGGCATCTACATTATCTGGATTAGTGTGCACATTGAGTGTTCGAATGAACATACGGGATGAGCATAACAAGATAGTCCCCACACGGGGATGCTGGATTGATACCAGATACCAAGGTCCCAAGACACCACTCAAAGAGGGTCGGTATATCGGTTGGCGCAGTGTGTACCTAGGTTAGTCGGTAAGTCTGCGGGTGTTCGACGCGCGGTTTTCGCTTCGGGTCTGGAACCGCACGTTCGAATGAGTGTGTTTGGCTAAGGCGGACCCAGTCCACCGCTTGTCTGTTGGATGAGGGTAGGGTATACAATTCTGTAAGAGACCTGTACGGGTTATTGAAGATAAAATAAAATTCGCCTGAGTTCACGTATACGCATTGTGCGTACTTTATCCTCAAATATGTTGAGAGAGTTGGCGTCGTGTGTGCTTTAGATTAGGTACCAGAGTGCTATGTTGGACTCCATCATGAATATGTTAGTCAATTCCTCATTTGATTTCAATAAAATCAACCTCACGGTGCGATTGATTGCTTGGGAGCTTCAATGGGAGACAAATCATAAGGGGTCACTCCTTTTTCTCATGCGATGGGGTTTCGGCCTAGACATAACCCCTGTAACGAGAGAACCACTTCTCATTGTGGGTCCGTAAGATACTATAAACTAGTTTATAATTAGTATACGGACTGAACTAGAAGCTGAAAGTCCATTTCGGACATTTTGAAGTTCACGATCGGGCTCCGGGGCTGAGTTAACTTAGGCGGATTTAATGGCAAACTCCATGTCCGCAATGATCTATTTCATCGCAGGCCGTCCACGGAAAATGGCAACATGGAAGAGACTATCCAAGTCAAAATCAGTTTGAGGACGAAATATACTTTGATTTTTTATATTAGGCCTTTAAGTATACGGAAACACGTTGCCTAAGTACCTACCTATCACTATTCTAATTAATAAGATATCTTCTACCATGAGTCAAAGTAGAGCCGCGCCCACAACAATTTGCGGGAAGCCCGTGGGTCCCGTAGGGTTTGGCATGCTAGGTAAGGTTTTATACATATGAGATATGCTGAAGTATGAAGTACATAGGTCAGGCTAACGTTGTGTGATAGGTCTTACAAAGCCATGGGCACCCGTCGAGTATCCTATAGCTGTCAAAGTATTGAAAGCCGCATTGGAACAAGGCACAACACTATGGAATGGAGTAAGTGGGCTTCGCGACAAAAGGATCTTAGGATCCTTAGATGTCTCTTCTTCAATCTATAAGTTTAAGATTAACGTGGATGCAGGGAGTACACTATGGTACACCGGAAGCAAACTCATTGCACTTACTCAAGCATTACTTTCAACAGTATCCCGAAGATGCCAGTAAGGTTGTGCTGAGCATCAAGGGATGTTTTAGCTTCCAAGGTGGACCTGACGGTAGCCCGGAAGGAATCCGCGCTTCTGTAGAGGAAGCCATCAGAGTGCTAGATGGAACTAAGTCCATTGATATATTCGAATGCGCGCGAGTTGATCCCAAAGTGCCCATAGAGACTTCGATAGAGGCCATGGCTGAACTGGTAAAGGAGGGGAAGATTGGTGGAATCGGCCTGAGCGAGGTCGGCGCGAGCACGATCCGAAAAGCGCATGCCATTCATCCCATCTCGGCAGTTGAGATCGAGATGAGCTTGTTCACTCCCGATCCTCTTCACAACGGCATTTCCGATACGTGCCATGAGCGTATGTAACTCAATCACCACCTACTTTTAAAGCAAAATCCATCCACTAACACTGTCATGTATGAATAGTTGGGATTCCGATTGCCGCATACTGCCCCGTGGGTCGTGGCTGGCTCACGGGCGAATTACGAAAGCTCGACGACCTCGCTGAAAACGATTTTCGGCGTGCTCTCCCACGATTCAAACCTGAGGTCTTTGACCAGAACTTTAAGCTCGTCGAGGGTGTAGAGAAGATCGCCAAGCGCAAAGGTGTGACTACAGCACAGATAGCTATCAGCTGGGTTGCAGCTATGGGTGCTATCCCTATTCCAGGTACTACAAAAGTCGAGCGAGCCATCGAGAACTCTAAGGCTGTTTCGCTAAGTGCCGATGATCTGGCGGAGATCCAAAGGATCCTTGATACACTGCCTGTCAGCGGAGAACGATATGGCGGCGCGATGGAAAAGTTGAATAATGCATGATCCTCGGTGAAGGGTGTATTATAGGAAATCGAAGATAAATATTGCCCGTAAATATAAAACCAGCCTCCTCTCTGATATTTGCAGCAGAGAAACAAGTCAGCAAATGCCTAGGTACTTACTACGTGTTCATCATAAGATGAGTGACCTAATGCTTTCTATACAAATTCCAGACATTTTTCATATTGTTCAGGGCTTAGACTATTATCATAAATACGTTATTCTACCTATCAAGTCGCATGCATATTTCTGCATCGGGGTATATGGGGACGGGATCACTGCTGTCATGGGAAATAGGATATTGATACTAAGACAAAGTTTACCCTACTCAGAAAATAGAAGACCACCCGAGTGCTGAAAATCTATAACCCAACCGTTTCTTCATAGATATCATCATACCCCAAACAACGCCGCCGGACCAATTCGTCGCAAAATGGTAGACTGGGCTCACCGAAATATCTTCACCTAGGCTGTTGTTCTGCTAACCCCATTTTGCGACCAGGCTGTCTGGTATAGCAGCCGATTCTAAGATTTTAGGATCCTTGCGAAATCCTGGACTCTGTACTATCCCTTTGAGGACGGGTAGGACATTTCGTTCTATCACGCTCACTGGGCCCTCTGGCCTGCCGGGAGCAGACATGACTTTGCACAAATAGCGGAGTGCACTCTGTAATGCCAGCTTCTTCGCTTTGACAGCTCTGGGGCCGCTGGCATCGACTGCTTGGGTTATGAGAGCAGGGATGTATGTAACTTGGACAGCTGGCTCGGTGACGGAACCGTCTATGTTGAGTAATTTTCGCAGGGGCTTCCTAAAACCTTCCTCGAGGGACGTCCACGCAGAACTGTATAGTTCGGCAGTTTTTAAATCGGCAACACTGCCCATACATAAGAGGCGTGCCAGAGCCCGGTCATCTTCCACATCTAGGTCAAGCGTCCGGAAATTCTTCTCGACGAGTAGACTTAGCCGGCGCTTTAGGACCAAATCATAGCCTTCGCGCAGACTTAGGCCGTCTGAAATTATGCCCATCCCGACGTCGTACACGGCGCGGTAAGCGTCAAAATTGGACTGAGTCAGCTTTTTTGCGCCAGTCCAGTCCAAATGACCAGCGGCGCCGGCAATGTCCAGCAGCTGCTCCTCAAATCGAAGTTTGAAACTATGCGCGTGACCTCTCATTGTCGTGAGACCAGCTAAGCACGCAGGCGCATTCTCTGCTTGGGCTAATTGTCCAAAGTTGAATTCGGCTCCCAGTTCCATGCCGCGGATGATGTCATCAATGTATTCCGGCGAAAGCAGGCACCTGGAATTTTTAGGATCTAGACACTCAACAAGACCCTTTTTGACAGCCTTGATGAGGATCATGTCGTGATTTTGGGTGCTGATATCTTCGCCAGTTTCTTTTTTGTAGTCCGAGGCGAGCTGGTCGTCTTTGCCTATGTCATTCACTACAATAGAAGTAATAAGGGCGTAGAGTTCATCTTGATAGGAGGGATCGCAAAGCGATTCTTTATAGAAGTTGCGCATCCGATTGAAAGACTGGCGAGATAGTCTCAGCGCTTCGGCTTGGCATGAGACCATAGTGTCATATTGATCATTCCAGGTCCATTTCAATGTTAGAAGTCCGGTAAGAGTGCGATTAACCTCATCGTAGTTTTGCCCGTACAAAATTTCCGATGGCGACTTGGATGGTGGTCTTGTATTGTCAACACCACCGACGGAATAGGCGCGCAAAAGACGGCTCAGTTCATCCTCGAACTCGGCCTTGACGAGAAACAGGAGCTCCTCGTCAGAACGCCGAAATAGCGCATCGGGATCCCGAGACAATCTATATAAAGGACTGGACTTAGTAGTGGTAGACATTTTCAAATAAAATGTGCTATATCGAAAGAAAGAATGAGGAGAGGCTCGGGGGCGCCTTTAGATGTATGTCACAGCCCGGGCCGTAATACCTAATACCTAGTACCTAATAGGTAGTACTTATTATAGGTAGTACCTCATTTGAAGTAGATATCATGCCTGATAGCGGGTTTTGTACCTGTAGGCTAGTTGTAGCTGTAGTCCTACCTCAGATAGTGTGGCAGATGGTAGCAGATGGGGCAGATGGGGTGGCTATGCCAAAGTGATCAAATGAACTTGCAGGGATTTTTTGTGGCTTGTCGGCTTATCAGCTGATGGCGCTAGGAAGATTTACTGCGTTAAAAGGTTTTAAGGTTGCAAGGAGGAAGATTTTACGATGCCGCGGTAAAATTTAAACTTCTTCCTTACTATTTCAAATGTTATTATTTAGCGAAGTAAGCTCCCTACGTCCTACTCAGTAGCTGGCAGCTTCAGAACAGTCGCGCTGATGGGTAGGAGTCACAACAACATATGACCTATATATGAATCACACTTGTCTACTATTATCAATTCGAGAATCTGAATGTTCATTTTCTACCTAATTTCAACATCCGTACCACCACGTCAGATGATCCCCAGTCTTACACATGTTGGCAACCTGACTTTTCCAATATGGACGTGATTCAGGCAACCTGTAATCTGCATGAGGTAAGTCTATAAACGAACTGAACTAGATGAGGTTGGTAATAGGTAGGTAGCTAGGCAATAGTATGTAATGTTGGTATTTTTCCTCCCACTATTTACTTTCTACTCATCTAACTCATCTTGTGTAGAAAGCTTCGCCAATCCCCCCCTGAAGCTAGAAAGAGAAATAGGTAGGTAGCTGATCCAGCTTTGTGAATAGGGGTGCATCGTCAACCTCTGATTGGTTCGTATTAGCGAAGAATACGGCGCAGTCTTTAGGCATCTTTCAAGGCTCTCCTCTCAAAACCAACCTTGAACCCTCTGCCAGACCGCCACTCAATAACAGCGATTAATGATCTCGAGAATTCATTTCCATCCAAAATCCAGTTCGTCTCTATACGATAATGAAAATTAAGTGTTAAATATGTCATCTGGTCTATTCGATATTGGCGCCAAGCGTGGTCCAGTTCACCCACAGCCAGCTCCTCAATTCCCCGTAGTCCTAATTGAGCCAAAGCAATCACAGGCAGCCGATCCGCGAGCGCCATCCCTAGCATGCTTAGGGGACGAGATCATCACGATAATAGCAGACTTTCTACAGGACACAAGCCCCCAGGCGACCTCTTCGCTAGCGCTGGTGTGCTCAGCTTATCACCGCATCGTCAGATACACTCAGCATCGAGAACTAGTTCTCGGAAATTCAGCTCGAAAACTGGACTATGTCACCAGGAGTGGAATTCTTCAGGCAGTGCGGAAATTGGAGGTCCGCAGCGACATATTCCTATCCCAATTATGCGAACTCATCCCCAAGATGACAGGTCTGAAACATATTATGTGGCCAAACATACCTAAATCTATGATTCGACTTCTTCGACCACGACCCTCGATTCGTATTCATACCGAAATCACAGATAGGTGGAACCCCAAAAACTTGGATCTCTTACGAGATAACAAGAATCTCGCTTCTTTGAAGGTGTCTATCCCTTACGACGACGCGGAAGAGTGTCTCCGCTGGACTAAACCGCTCAAGCGCGTGATTCTATCGTGTCCCAATATTCGTAAACTAAGCCTCAACATTCACTTGCGTCAGGATGGTTACCAAATGCATATGCCGCCTCTTGAGTATTGCGGTTTTGGCTTTGTTGATGGAGAGCATCCGCCCGCACTAGAAGAGTTGGAATTGGAGGCCTACCCATTCGGAATCTGCTCGCCCGACCATCCACATCCAAATAATTTCACAATTCACTCTAGGGGGTATCCTCTCAGAGTACATGAAATGGATTACTGGCAAAGCCACTTTGACTGGTCAAAGCTACGTAGACTGACGATAAGAGATCCTGGCTTTGCTATGCAAATCATGCCGCAACTCACCTCTCTCGAGTCAATTGGCGGCTTCAGAAATTCGGGGTCGACCGTAATTCATGGTGCCTTCAGCCTAGTCCCAAGCTCTCTAAGGAGCATTAGCGCCCCTAAGATCGCTGACGTTGGCCTGGAAAATTTGCTCAGGCATGGAAACACTTTGAGGAGTCTCACAATCCACCAAGACGAGGACTACGAAGGAAGATGGCGTCACGAGACTATCAATGCTGAGACACTAATCAAAATCCGCGACCGATGTCCGCACATCGAAGAATTGAACCTGGACATTTCGAGAAATGGCGACTGGCCATACGAGATGCTTGATATACTGGCGAGTTTTAGCTCTCTCCGCTCTCTAACTATATGGTTCGAGCTTGGACTGGATAGCAGGAGTAAACCCGTCAAGCCTTATGTCACCTTCTCAGCTGTCGGTAGGCTATTTCAATACCTACGTGAGCATGCTGCTAGTCAGAACACTCGGCTGCGAAAAGTCACGTTCATTTCCGGTTCTGCCCCTAGAGCTGTTTTCGACGTTATATCCAAAGAAGCCTACTGGGCGTCATCCAACAGCTCCCGTTTTGTCTGCACGCTCTCTGACCGGGACGACGGCGTTAAAAAGGGCGTCTTCAATGTCACATGCGCGAACCAAGGCCAAGTGGAAAATGAATATCTTCGGAGGCATGCCGCTGGAGAAAAACACATAGCCATCCTAAGGTCTCTTTCTGAACCACTCCTAATTGCACGCGATGGGCCAATTCCTTTACCGGAGTGGATATTATGACAGCCAGGCCATATAAAGATCTAGGCGAAATCAAACAAGATATCTGTACACTAATAAATTGCGAAGGGAAGTTGACCCATGGCGGGTTTAAGAATATTATTACCTCTATCACTTTTATTATCTTCATTAACCGAATACTCGGCTTGAGTCCAAATATCCTTCTCGATATTGAGTACCTAGTATTTTCGAAGGATCATAGAGTACCATAGCCATTGAACATTAAAATTAAATCACGTAATCTGCCGTCCACTGAATCCACAAACGCCATTACCTCTACTTGCTTGAGAAACGACGCTAAACCACGACGTTGGGTATCCGTATTTGCTAAAGAGAAATCGAGTATTAAAGTAATGGAAAAGGCGTTGTTCGTGTCATCTCTATTGGTAAGCTCGAGTTCCTTGGGGGATATAGCCTTTCGTAATCTCTTAATGCCGGATGCGCCAATAAAGGCGGTGTTTTAAGTCGTGTATTCGTTGGATAGCCTCTCCCTTCACCCTCTTCAATATGTTGCACGCTCGTTGTTATTGATGTGTTCTTCGCACACGCAGTCTCAGATGAACTGTCATCGCTCCGACGAGGCTCTAGCAAGATCTCGTCTTCCCCTCCAGCTCTCTTGACATCAGTGTGTTGGCCAGACCCCTCCACTTGATTATTTATAACAGACGTGCGGCTCTGTTGCGATTTGCGAATTATGGTGCTGCGCAGTAGCTCCTGCTCCAATAACAGTCGCGAGTGCGTGAAACGGCGCCTCCGAGCGTATACTTCCCATGTTAGAGTCGGGTCTCGAAGGCGAGCGGCCTCAAATTCTCGAATAGCGGCTTGTCGTCGGCGAAGCATTGCGTGACCGGCAAACGCAAGTGCAATAGCACAGGCGGCTGTTATGATGGAACACATGGGAATAATTATCCATAAGACGCGCTTAGAAGCCCCTGCTGAACTGTTTCTGATAAAAATGAAGGTATTCATAATCTTAGATGGCGTTGATGCACCATATGATGTGACTGGTTTTTCCCCTAGTAAAGACTCTCGCGTGAGACGGGGTGCGGGATTCACACCTAATCACATTCTATCCGAAATGTGCCATTTAAGGTTCTTTAACCATAACGACCTTCCTTCGCCGTTGACATAATGCGTCATATCGCCGTACCTGACTACGGTAGGTCTAAAATTGGAACATTCCGGTTTGCAAGATCCGGTGACACTGTACCTGCTCGTATGCCACATATCTTGAGTTGGCATTGCGGGGATAAATCGATTCGCCGTTTGATAGATGATAGGCGGCTATCATGTTTGTGGTATCTATACCGTCGGATGCGGGCTTAGAACGAGCTAAGCAGTCAGCAACTTGGAATTTAGCTTGCTATCGTGGTATAATTCCCAACGTATCTGCTTGCTTCCTGATTATATGGCTGCTATGCCAAGGAATAGGGGGCTTGCCCCTTGCTGCCGGTCGTCTACAATTGGCCCGGTTCCTGTAATTTCGATGTAGCCGGTTGACGATACGAGATTTGAAGATGATCGTCCCGAGCTTTATCAACTACGATATCCCTCAATCCATTTCTACCATTCATGTTCCGACATTCTGCCAGACTCTTTCCGATATGGCGGGCCAACAGCAGTGCCGATCTGTGTGACACCGAAGAAGCTTAGCCAGTAAGAGTATCTTCTGGCTCGTATAGCTCTCTTGAGAACCTTACCTAGCTACCAATCAACAGTGGAACTCATAGCCAAGCCTCCCAGTATAAGAGGTTCGGAAAGTCGTATATGCCTACCTTGGTAGACAAAGTCGGTAGGAATATGATTAACCCTAACACTAACCCTAATGTACCTAGCCAGGTGGCAACGCACTACGGCATCCACGAAGCGCGCAGAAGATCACAAGGCGTATATGATTCATAGGTACCCGTCGAAATATGATTTTAACTATAAGCTATGTTTCTATCATATTATAAAGTAGTTGTTGCTAGGGAATCTATCAGATTCAGAGCTCTTAGTATGTTAGCCGTTCCATTTTCCATCATCTGCCTCTATCATCACAGCCCAAGTATGTTAGGTATACATTTAATCGAGTATCAAAGTAAGTACTAGGTATATTAAAAAGCATCAAAAATTAAGATTTGAAGGATCCCGCGAATATTCTCATCCTGTTCGAACTTTTTATTACCGTACTTATTCGCATCATAGAGGAGTCTTTCAGCGACCCAGGCCTCCAACTCGGCCAGACTTGGTCGTTCTTCAGGGTCGCTAGCCATGCATGCGGCAGCTATAAGTTTAACATCTCGATCAACTAGTGGAAACGGATCCGGGGTGCCCATATCTACATCTTCTAATAAGTTGGAGGCTGGTGATATAACAGTTTTCTCGCAATTGAGTGGAGATAAGTCGACTTCTATTTCCTCCCCCGTGTATTTACGGTCTGTCATTAATCCAATAACCGAAGCCATCATCTGTTTAAGTATCAGTTAATTTGCTGCAAGCGTCTCTTCAGCATTAAATGAGTGATTATGACTGACTATGCCAATATCCAAAATGTTACGTTGCTCTCCCGTCCCAAATTCGTCGTCGTCGTCCTCATGGCTAAAACACTAGATGAGCCTAAGATTCATTTAATAAGTGCTTATTGTCTAAGACCAAACTCACATTCTTCCTGCTAATCCGAAATCTATCAATTTTAATACCGGGGTTCTACCATGCTCGGGGTGGTCCAGATACGACCCAAACAGCAAGTTGCCACCGTGGATGTCATTGCTATCAAATAGAAAATGTTATCAGTGCCAATTACCCCGAGATATGTTGATTTGGGATTCTTTATCCTCCTTAAACTCAGGAACTCGCCAATCGAAATAGAGACATAACTTACTGTGCCAGTCCAGTCGCTTTACCCCGCGTTCGTGCAGTTGACTCGTTCAAATCTTCTGCGTTCCTCGGCCACGCCATCGCAATACATGCTCTGATTACTGCATCAGAAGGCTGTTAATGTGAAATTTCTGCCCCGTTTAGGGTGAAAGATACTAACAACACAAGAATATCGGCCACAGCACGCGATTCGGCAGCCTTACCATACCCTTTTGCTTTGCTCGAACCATAAAGCCCGTCAACGTTCCGTTTTCAATCCGATCCATATATATCCAAGCCCAATTCCGCTCATCTGCGGCCGGCTCAAGTGGATCATTGGGTCCTGCTATACAGCGTACAATGTGCTTACAGCCCCGCAACTCCTGTAGGGGAATATCGGTTAGTTAATGGATATAGGAGCTGGAGAATAGGTACTTAGGTAGGTAGTATATAATACCATTAAAATTTGCTTCTCCCTAAGTGTCCCTTGAACATCCGAACCTCTTTTTGGATTCGCAACCTTAACTACTAGTGACCTGGCCGTGCTCATGGCAGCACCCGGTTTTACAAATTTGATCTTGTATATAGTCGCTTGACCTCCTTGGCCTGCAATGCCTTCGTAGTAAAATTTTTTTTGATCATCGGCCTCAAAATATTCCCTGAGTACCTTCGCTTGTTCTTGTGCCATTTTTATAAAGTTAATAATCCAATTGTAGGTCAATACAAGGAAGTCTTGCATATACCTCTTGAAAAGTGAGAGGGCAACAAATGTTTCGTACTCTTGCACGTGTGAAAATGAAAATGCAAAAATAACTTACCTATTGTTGAGGTAACCCATTATTTCCGTTTCCGGTATATTGCTGTCCTTCTTAACTAGGTCAATCCAATTGTTTCATTTTGTTTTGTTTTTCGTGCTAGGTAGCTTTTGTTGGTGATTTGCTTCTTTGTTTCCTCAAGAGCCATGGATTTATATAGACAATGTCAACCAACTCACTACGACTGACAAAACCAGAAAGTAAGAGTCAACTGGAGGTTTCGGAAATAGTATACTTAGGTAGGTACGTAAGTAACTATTCGTAAGGTACTTCGAAAACTAGGCGGATTTTGTTTGGTTTTGCTATATATTGCCCTAGACATACTAGGTAATAGACTATATAAATTCATAAACTCCTCTTTTATAAATATTCAGAGATATTTATGCATATACTGGGATTCATTCTCCTTTCAGAAGCGCGTAATATCGTGTGCCGAAGATTGATGACAAATTGACATAATATATTTGATTAGAAATAAAAATATTCTAAATGTTACTAAACGCAGTAATTGATGAGGTGTCTGATTCGCAATCTGGAAGCGCTCTGTCGTCATGAAGTAGGAACCCCTCAGTAGCAATTAGTGGTTATATATCTAAAGCCCATCCATCTTCATCCACCCCTAAATATTTATACCCGCCTCCGCTCTTCGTTCGCTAAAACATAGTGAAGACTTTTTTCGGTATTGACCAATAGTTCAGAAATTTTTAAGCCATGGCGGACAAACTGTACATTTCCGAGACGCCCGCAGACGTGAAGAACGCCAAGGGCCTGCATCTCATTACACAAAACACTCCCAATGGACAAGCTGTACAGATTCTGTTAGAGGAGCTAGCCGAAGCATACGGAACGTCATTCACTACTACTCTAATTGATATCTCCACCAATGAGCAGAAGAAGGAATGGTTTCTACGACTGAACCCTAACGGTCGCATCCCTACCCTAATTGACAATACCCAAAGCCCACCTTTCCCCATCCACGAGACCTCCGCGCAGTTGTTTTACCTCTTACAAGCTGCCGACAAGGACAACAAGTTCGGCTTCGTGGATGGGTTAGAACAGAGCGAGTCGCTCCAATGGACGTTCTTCTGGCACGGATCGGGCGCGCCCTACCAGGGACAAACGAATCACTTCAACCGAGTTGCTCCAGAGAAGATCCCGTGTAAGTTTTCCCTCTTCAGTGGAGAAAAAAAGAAAATATAGAAAAGAAGAAGAAAAGTTCTGACAGTCATGTAAAGATGCGATCAATCGTTTCAGAAATGAGACACTTCGAGTGTACGGCGTGTTAGAGATCCGACTCTCCGGTCAATACACCGGTGAGCCTCGGGACTACTTAGCTGGTAAGGGGAAAGGCAAGTACTCGGTTGCGGACATCAAAACGTGGCCTTGGATCAAGGGATGGGAGAGGAGCGGCTTTACTCGGGAAGAGGTCGAGCAGTTCCCGCACCTATTGAAGTGGATCGACCGCATCGCTGCACGTTCGGCTGTCCAGACAGGAATTGGTTCCAAGTATCAGAAGTAACTTTGGTATTAATAGCCAAATGATTATCTCAGGGGCCCTTAAATACCTCTATATATCTGAATATGAATAAACTTTAGTGACAATCCTCTAAAAGTAGTGTAGGTGTTCGCGATACCCGTAGGATTGATGTGGCTTCAAAGGGGGGGCCAAAAATTATAGCGCGGTTAAAGGGTCTAGCGCTGCTTTGTAGGCCACCTCGGGCGCCTTCGGGTAGTTTCACCGAGAGGGGAAGTCAAAGCAAGAATACGTCTGGGGCTTCTGGGGTCTGGGGTACTACGTAGTGCCATTAGTACCTCGTAGACAGGTAGGTAGGTCAGGAAATGGACATTCCACCCTTCTGACGATCCTCTAGGTAACGCAAAGTGCGTTGTTTTACTTCATCACCACACCACACCACACGGACACGTATAATAGTATACTAGATATTTCCCGAGATCATGAGCGGGGACATGATAGAGCCTACCGGCGTGCAGCCAGAGGCGGAGATCAAGGCCGAAGATGTATTCGAGCCTCATATCCTGAAAAAGTACGATCCGGACGTTGTGAAATACGTGTTAGAGACTAGAAAAGCAGGTGTGCCAGCAGCGCATGAATGGCGCATCGAGAATATTCGTGCCGACCCTGCGAGGTTTGCGCCACCATGGTCTAAAGACACCACCGGGTTCGAGCGGGTTTCGGATAAAAAGGTCACATCCCACGACGGGACTGAGATCCCAATCAAAATCTACCACCCCGACCCTGCACGGTTCGGTGATGGCCCATATGGGTTGCATCTCAACTTCCACGGTACGGGTTCTCTTTTCCGATTGAATCATGATAGGAAGATTGTCTAACAAACCTTTCCGTAAGGTGGTGGCTTCGTGCTGGGTGACTTAACCACTGAGTCCCAGTTATGCCTGAGCATGCGCGATGGCGCAGGTGTCGCTGTGATCGACGTGAATTATCGGCACTGTCCAGGTATGTCTCAATTATGGCCATAATGCTTAATTTCCACGACTCGCGTGCCTAATGAATCTATTAGAGGCCACTTGGGGAAAGGGTATCGAGGATGCTTTTTCCGTGCTAGTATGGGTAAGTATGTCCCTGTTCTCGTCGCGAGAACTCGGGAAACTAATCGGGTGCACTTTACCTGCAGGCTAGAGATTCCGCTTCCGCCCTGAACATAAAACAGGATTCGATTTCGATCGGCGGTATCTCAGCGGGAGCGCACATCTCCCTCGTCCTACAGCATATGGCACGAGACAGCGGGATTCCCCTTAGATTATGCTTGGCAACTGTACCTCCCGCGGAAAAGACAATGCTATATAAGAGTCCTACCGAATCACCTTGCCCATCTTTTACAGAATATGCTAATGGGCCAATTCTGCCATGGGAACGAATTGCTTTCTTCGGAGCACACTGTTTTCCTGACGATAAAAGAGAGGAAATCGTAGCTGCAGTCCCTGAATGGTGGATTGCGCCTATCGAAGCGAAGAATTGGGCTGGGCTATGCGATACTTTCATAAGGACCGGCGAATGCGACCCCCTCCGAGACGAAGGTGAAGCGTATGGGTTGAAACTCGTACAGGGAGGAACTAAAGTCACGATCAAGCGATACATAGGATCTCCGCATACATTCGCATACTTTGGCTGGTTCAAGAGAAAGCACGAGTATGACTTGGATACAATTTCAGCCTTGGTACAGGCCCATTATACGAGGTAGGTAAGTACTGTAATAACGGGTACATAGAGTGTACCAGGTGCACAATATGGTACACAGGACTATATGAGGATTAAAGTACAATGATTTCTATCAACTACACTCGTATCCGATATTCATAAACATGGGTATTAGAAACACTCATTCAAAGAATAGTAGATTCTAATCTTAGAATTCCGGCCTGCTAAAATTTCTTGTGCCATTCGAACTCTCCTCGGTGACAGTATATTCGGTCGTGATGACAATTTGATGTCCAGTGCTTGCCGTTTGCTTTGATCCCGAAGACTGGAGAGTTCCCGCTGACGAAGCCCTGCCGGTTTGGTGTTTTGTTGAATCAATAGATCTTTCTTCATCGTTCGGTGAGCTATCTTGGGCCGCATCGGTCATTATGTGTTCATTTGACCCCCACACTCTATTATCCGGTCCGGAGAAAGATCGCCGCCGCTGGTGCCCTATCGTCTCGGGGCGACCAGGAATGCTGCCGAGCTTATAGCCCCTGCTATCTTCTAGGCTCTTCCCTTGAGACCTATTCTTACTAATTCCCCTCTCTATGAGACTTCTAAACATCGGGTATACCATCGGCATGTTTGTTAAGACGACAGAGACGAACGATTCTCGGACGGACCAGTAACCCGACTGGGCGGGGTCGACATCACCTAACTATATAGGTTTGATTAGTCGGCTATCTGTATGAAATGAAATACGAGATTCATTCGAGAAGATGGTGGTTGGTGAAATGCAAGAAACTTACCGTCAAGATGGAGACGCATCGCAAAATACCGAATGCCATCTCAAGGAAGCCACCACTAAACATGATCAAAAGAACAAGCTTCTTTCTCCACGGTAGGTTGGCAATCCATACCATCTAGGGGAAATCTTGTTAGTTTACTTTATCAGAGCTAAGGTTATGAGGTAACTAGTAGTTCATGGGCTTACTGGTAACGGTATGGCCATTAGGTAGAAGTCGGTAAGGGTATTCATCACCATCACGTAAACGGTCTGTAGAGTTGAGATGGCCGGCATGCAGCGATCTAAGGGGTATTTAGTTCGTCATATATCACAGTCACTGTTCCATAAAAATGGAAGGCGAGTATACTCACTTCCTGGAGAAGGATAAATTTGCCATTGGTGGTTGAACGGAATGCACTTTAGAAAGGCGACGAGTAGGCAGGAGATGTAAGATACCCCTACAATAGCTGTGCCCCAGTATATCAGCTTTCTCATGTTGTTGATACCATTGCTGCGCAGACGTCAGTATCGAAGCATCTTGTTAATATCATTCGATATGCATACGTCAAACGAGAGTAATATAATAACCAACACGCCTTCAAGAGCCATAGCAGTGTGGTATAGAGAAGAAGACCGACGACATGAGTCTTCGATCCGTTAACTCGTAGATACCATTCATGAGACTGTGAATTCAAACTCCTTCGATAGTCATCCGTCATCGCGTTATTGGCGAGGCCGTGCCAGAACGCCACGACCAGGTAAGCCATAAGTGACTCCGCGGTGTACACCACCTAAGTGCCACAGGTTAGCGCGAGTACGATTTCTGACGATAATGGTTGTGATTATAGGTTACTTACGACAGCTAGGAACATAATAAAATCGTCCCATGACACGCTTTGCCATCCTAACGTTGAAAATCTGCTATAATAACGAAGGCCGACTACAAGATATGCGACCCCTTGAAGGCCCCAAACCTCACGAATGAAAGCAGCCTCAGATTCGTCCGACATCGTTGTCTTCTCCGTAAAAACTGAAATATCGAAAAGAGCTTTAAACAAGCAAAGGTTAGCTTGAGGCGAAGATTCGCGAATAAGTCCTGAGCATACGGAACACTTAACTACGACAACCCAATATTCAGGGGCTGCTGTCGGGCCTGCCTCCGCATCTTCAGGGGTAAGTGACTCCGCGCGGCCTGTCCAAGATCTGGAACTAGGTGTGATAGAGATATCAATTATAATAATGACTCTAGTAGACCTGAGAATGTGTTTCTTTCATGGCCGTAATCCTATGCTTGGTTACCTGTTTGTCGTGGTCTTTCCCCTGCTAGTAGGTTGCGATTGATCATAAAGTCAGCCCATCCCAGCTTGCTGAAACAGCTATCGTAGAGACAGGTATGATAAGTGATAGTATTTTTTATTTCGTAAGAGGCTTATAATTCCAAGATACTTGCATCCTAGGTGCTTCGCAGTATACTACCTACCCCGGTCCTAGGTTGGCAACGCGGACTCTATGCAGGCGCTCATTAACTAATCAGCACCTGATGCAGACTTAATCTGTGGACTTTACCTGGTGCTCATATATGTGGTACGTATTCCATGATTTGATTTCCCCTTCTGGCATGACTCCCGTAATTAACCTTCCACAAGGCTGAGGAGGGATGTTATACATATTGAGTAACCTTATTACGACGTTCTAACGAGGGGAAGTTACCTATTCACATCAGAGCCGAGTCCTTTGACCAAATGACTTACAACTTGTCCCGAAAACAGACTAAATTATATGGATCAAAAGATGTTATTACTACTAATGGTAGTAATATTTGAGACCAGCCCTGCCAAGTTGACGAACGACTCAGTGTGGCGGAACCAAGATCTTAGATCCGATGTCATCCGCGCTTCTAGTTCAAGATCATTATGGTGGGCCATCATCCGCTAGGCTCGGTCTCAAATCGGATGTGATGAGCCACCGCATCCCACTTTAACGACACGAAAGTGCGAAACGGATTCATCACACTAAGGATTTGGTAAGATATCATATTTTAACGGCAAGCCTCGTCTCTCGATTACTTGATATATCAGTTGACTTTCTTCTCAACTAGCCAGTCGGTGTGAATCTACTATCGAATTAGCGTTGTGGGGTTTACAAGTAGGGGGGCAACGGTGAATACCTAGTAAAAGTAGGGGTGAGATATTTACTTGATGAATCAGCCAGTGACAACCACAGAGCAGGCTGGGAAGTTGACCAACAACAGGAAACACGGCAGCGTTGTGTAACGAAATGTATGCATTAAAATCTCACAGATGAAACCGCAATTAATCAGGTCCTAATCATCATTGGGTCGCAACAAAGGAATCGCGGCGGTGGCGCTTTCGGGGCAAACATATCCTGACATATGATCTTGTTCACGAAATTGTTGAACTCACCGAAGTCGTTCTGAATAATGATTACGATACTTTGCTCAAATTAATATTTTGCGCCTCCATATGATGACAAAGAACCCTTCTCAGCATTAGCCCCGGATGATAGAGGCTTACATGCTGCAGAATCGAATGCCTAAGCGTGTCTTACGGAGACGCTGTTTCTCCATATTTGAGGGGTGCTAATGCGGATTCACGTTATCCCTTGCTCGACGGATGTCCCAAGAAGCACCGGCATGCTGGTCGGCATCCGTAGTAACCAATGAGATCATGTTTACTGTGCTCCAGTGTGGAGGTAAGGGTGTGTAAGATCATCTAAACCTGAAGGTCTTTGACCCCACGATAGTGGGCAGGGTCACTTCTGACCAGGATCACATCCGCATCCTAACCAATATCATATTGGTGGCATCACACTGTATTACAGCATATCTATAGCAATGTCATTTTCAGGGTCATATCTCTCGCGATGTTTCTGATGATCTTCTTACACCGGTCATCCCCGACGGTTCGTTCGGTGAACGTGTTGGTCTTATTGTTTTATTCTTAAAATCGGCGTACAAAGTATTCCGCTCCTGCATCCTTTTTGCCCTTCGCAGCGTCTTCTTCGAACACCTTACCGAAGAGTGAATTGCATTTTTATAGAAAGAAAGGCAAGAAAGATGACTTCCAACGAGCAATTGCCGGAATCGAACGTGGATGTGTACGTTAATCTAAGTCTCGGATCCTGTAGTTATAGATGCTGACTTGTTTCTAGACTCATCATTGGTGCTGGACCCGCGGGGTAAGTGATTGCTCTCTGTTTCACCTACTACTCATCTCGGCCTCCGGGCTCACCGTGAGGGTCACGCAGGTTAATGTCGGCCTGCTGGATGGCCCATTGCGGTGTCACAACTCGTATCGTCGACAAGAGAAATAGCAAGATCTATTGTGGTCAAGCAGATGGTCTGCAATGTCGTAGCTTGGAAATTTTCGATAGTATGGGATTTGGAGACAGAGCATGGAAAGAGGCGAATCATATGATCGAGGTAAGGGTATCACCCATTTGATCGAAAAGATTTCCAGCTTACGTCTCTTGTCTAGATATGCATGTGGGTGAGTACAGCGTGGTCTACTGCGCATGGGATGCTGTGCTAACAGCCTACCTAGAACCCTGGACCTGACGGCGTTATTCGTCGTTCAGATCGCATTCCGGACACCATAGTGGGGCTTTCCCGGTTCCAGCAATGCGTTATTCACCAAGGAAGGGTTGAGCGTTTCTTCCTCGATAATATTAAGAAATATTCGAAGGACACGATCCAAGTCGAACGCGGGGTTCTCCCTGAATCCTTGGAAATTGACGAGTCTAAGGTCGAGGATGATTCTTCTCATCCAGTTACCGTGAAGTTGCGCCATCTTACCGAGGAGGAGTCTACCCCTGAGCAGCAAATCAACGGGAGCAAAATTTCTGATGGTATTTTCAGGAGTAACTTGATCCAGGGAGATGACGAGGAAGACTTGATCCGGAAAAGCAAGTCAAGGGCTGGAACGGGCGAAATCGTCCATGCGAAATATGTCATCGGATGCGACGGCGCGCGCAGCTGGACTCGCCGAGCCTTGGGTTTCGAATTACAGGGCGAGGCAACAGATTTCATCTGGGGTGTCCTGGATATTATCCCAATCACTGATTTCCGTAAGTGACCAGATAGACCTTGTAACTTGAGCTTTACGACCTAACCCATGCAATTTTTAGCTGATATTCGAATGAGATGTGCTATTCACTCTGCCGAGAATGGTAGCTTGATGGTCATCCCAAGAGAGAACAAGATGGTGCGGCTGTATATTCAATTGAAGGAGGTTACCCCTGACGCTTCGGGCCGCGCCGATCGATCTAAGATCACCCCTGAAATCATCTTGAATGCTGCACAAAGAATCCTTAGTCCTTACAAACTCGATTATGAATATTGTGATTGGTGGACTGCCTATCAGGTACGTTCCCCTGCTAATGCTACCATTATATATTACCATAGACTTATTAGAATGCTCTAGATCGGCCAGAGGGTTGGCACGAATTTCGATGCCCATCAGCGCGTCTTCCTCGCTGGGGATGCCGTACATACCCACTCCCCCAAAGCTGGTCAAGGTATGAACGTTTCTATGCAAGATGCTTACAACTTAGGATGGAAGGTGGCCCTTGCTGCGAAGGGGATCGTAAAACGGAGCATCCTGGCCACATATGGAAGCGAGAGACGTCGCATAGCTCAGGATCTCATCGATTTCGATCATCGCTTCAGCAGATTGTTCTCTGGGCGACCAGCTAAGGATATTTTGGATGAGGAGGGTGTCAGCATGGAAGAATTCAAGGACGTCTTTGAGAAAGGCAATATGTTCGCATCGGGCTTGTCGGTCAGCTACGGGCCAAGTGAACTCATCGTAAAGGCTCCCGAAGCTCAAGAACAAGGCGATAAAACCAACCTGAATGGCTCGGCTGCAACGGGTCTGTCTGCTGACGCCCTCGCTAAGAAGCAGGCCTTGGCTACTGGCCTTCCCATAGGGATGCGCTTCAATAGCTATCAAGTTGTCAACCAGTCGGACGCCCGGCCATGGCATTTCCAGCAGAAGCTTAAATCCAATGGTAGATTCCGTGTCGTCCTATTCGCGGGTAACATCTTGAATCGCGACCAGCATAAACGAGTTGAGGATTTCTGCCAGGCTCTTGATGCACCAACTAGCTTCTATCGCACTGCCAACCCCGCTGGTTCGTCGCTGGATACCGTGATCGAAGTACTGACAATTCACTCAGCCAAAAGGACAGAAGCGGAATTGTTACGAGACTTCCCCGAGGTCCTTCATCCTTTCGACCCACATACTGGCTGGGACTATGACAAGGTATTCGTTGATGATTCAAGTTACCATGAAGGTTTTGGGGATGCCTATACGAACTACGGCGTGGATAAGGAGCGAGGTTGTGTTGTCGTAGCAAGGCCTGACCAGCACGTCGGCTGGATTGGCGAGCTCGAGGATTTCGACGAACTGCAAAAGTACTTCGAGGGCTGTCTGGTGCTCAGTCCTAAGGTATGATTTACGCAGTGTGTATACCCAGAGACCATATTTGATAGGAGGTATGCGTTGGTTCAGACACCAGTCAAGCATAGGTACGAAATTAGACGTAGACAGTGAAAGTATTCATTCTTTATACATTGTTCGACGCTTTAATTTGATTCGGTTTGGACCTAATATCATATCATGACCAATTAATCGAAATCCACGAAGCCGATACTTGGTTAAAATAATAGCTTGGATTATTGAGTGATGACAATTTAATAAACAAACTTGAAATGTAGCTCATCGTAGCTCTCACGTTGAGCATCTGTCATCTTCGCACGAGCGGCATCACGCCTTCGGTTGCATAGGAATAGTATCAGGCATGCAGTGCTAGTAAGAATAAATCCCAGTATCGTGAATGCAAGGCCTGTGTGGGAACCTGTCGGGTATCGTGGGCGCTCAGTAGTGATGAAGACATTAGAGCTGATGAAATTGGCGCAATTACCGAAGCCGACCATCCACGCCATACCGACAGCTAGGAATTTGCGACCACGCAAATTAGCGCTGAGCCAACCCATGAGGATGGACATCTGTGGGAAAGTGCCCGCCGACATGAAGAATAACGACATATACCGAATTCCAGCTGCTTCGACATACCGCACCATAATGGCCCAACCGATAAGCTGTAGGCAGATGGAGAAGAGGAGGAAAGGTGTTCGGAAATTAAGGCGAGACGAAAGCCAGGTGATGATAAAGGTTGAAACGATGCCCGCGCCCCAGACCGGCATCGTCATGAGTTGAGCAATAGTCGTGACATATCCGAGTTCCGTTAATATCGTGGGCGCGAAGGAGGCTATCGAAGAGGCGGTGACATCGCAACAGAAAAAGCACATGGTCAAGAGATGGATTCTCCAGTCAGTCAAGACCTTCCAGATGGGAACGTTATCAGAAGCCGAACCCTTAGTCTCAGCGCCGCGGGAAACCTCAAGCTGGTACATGAGGCGATCACGTTCCTGTGCCGTCAAAAACCACGATTGGGCGTGGTGTGGGAAATTGGGACATAGCCAGATGACGAAAAACGATATGAAAACTGTCACTAGGCCTTCAATGATGAAAATCCAACGCCAGCCCTGATAACCTCCCGCCCCGTTGATATTCTGGATGGCATATGCCAGGAGACCTGAAAACAACGGTCCTGCAAGAGCAAAATTGAAGAACCAAGCGAATCGGACGGCGGCTTCGCGCCTCGTGTAATACATCGATATCATATAAGTCGCACCAGCCGGAAGAGCGGCTTCGAAAATTCCTAGGAGGAAGCGGACGGCGAGTAAACCACCATAACTCTTAGTCAAACCCTGACACATGCCCAAGATACCTGCAAATTTGTTAGCATTGACAGAGCGCGACGATTCATTTGGCCTCATTAGCCGGAGAGTGACAGACCTAAGAGGAACATCTGACCACCAAGCCAAATACCAGGCCGAATCTTGTTCACGTTAAGAATCAAGTTGGCCGGGACTTCGGCTAACACAAAGGGTATATAAAATATCCATAGCGCCGTGTTGTAACCATTTGATGGCATATTAAGAGCCCCTTCCAGGCCATCAGGTTTCCCGATACCCAATGCACGCGCGTTTGCGATATTCGTCCGATCCAGAAACAAGACCATATATAAAACTCCCATGATAGGCACGATAACCAAATCTCTCTTCCATAGAATTGCACGGTCCAGCTTCTGCTCTTCTTCCGTCGAGATGCTCGGCAGATCGCTGAAGCTGCCGTCACTCGGACCGTCGCTCTTCTCCTCCACCTTCATCTTCTCCTGCGAAATGGATTTCGGAAAGTCGCCCATCGTCGTGATTCCGGAGTGGCGTCGCGCGAATATGAGGTAGTTGACAGAAAAATACGACTAGTGAACCCGTCCGTAGAGATTACCTTACTACTACGTAGTAGAACACCGGCCTAGCAGCCGCGGAGCTCGCGTGGAAGAGTCGAATAAAAGAATGGGGATAGGGAAAATAGTACAGTAATCGCAAGACTTCTCCAATTAACTAATAAAAGTCCTGAGTCCTCTGTAGACATTCCAATGTTCATAAGATATGCAACTAATACATGGGTACTATTTTACCAGTCATATTTCCCCTGTCATCTCGGTGAATTGTCCCATCCCGACCACTCTGCCACTGAAGATAAACCGTGAAGTCCGTGCGATATTTTCGTCTGGCAAATCAGACCACTCGGTCTTGTGCATGTCAATCCGGTATTGATCAACTTTAGTTCTAATGGCGTGTGCGTGCGTGTCTGCATGGGGTTGCATGGTATAGACGATCGCATCTTGCCCATCAACTACCTAGAAAAGACAAGTTCGTTCGGTAGCGTGATACTAGACGATGCTAGATAATAGTAGGGCATTATATTCTAAAATACGCCAAGGGTTGTGAGGATCAGGGCTATGCCTATTGGAAGATAGGCCGCATGGATTAATCTTCCCTCTCATCATCTCATATCCTCATCGGTACTAGAGCACAATGCTCCAAAATGGAAAGCCTGTCGGCATTTTCTCTTTTTAGGATTTTTAAAAGTCGAGAACCAAACTTTTGTTCAATTCGAAATGAACGCGCAATTGGTATTAATAGTTGGGCAGCGTTTCCAGACTTCCCCTGATCCAATTTACGTTCCGCTGCCTTACCCCTGCTGTAAGCACGCGAGTTTAGAACATTGGTAACCCATCCACATTAATTCAACATGTGGAAACGCGTTCTTGGGCTGGGGCTGTGCCGTTTCTACATTTATCTTGGCGTAGATTTGCACATTTCGATCATTTCTCCGGGAAAAGCAAGCAACTTGGAACTCGCACTATCGACGGATAGCAGAATAACGTGACGAACTCACGCCTAGTACCTACTACTAAGTACAGTAGGTAGCATGGATGAGTTACCATGAGGTAGGTTAGTGGCATATGTTACCATCGTTGATAACCAAAGCTACGTGGGGGTCCGAATACTACCTAATTCCGAGGACCAGGTGGTGAATTTTTATCTGCGTCGTATTGCCGTCCCGTAACCCACTCAAATCGAAAATACTTACAGTCCTACACACCTTCAAGCTGTCTTGCGTCGGAGAAAAGCGAGTGTCCTTTAACTCTAGAGGTCGGTAAATGACTTTTTCTACATGATAGTTTCTTCTTGCAAACAAGCCGAATCGAGAACCACGGACCTAATTCTGTTTTGTAGACCCAAAGTTACCCAAGCTCTATCCCGCACTCTTCACACCTAGAAGACCCTGATAAGTAACTAATTTTGGATTGGGTAATCAATGTCCATGCGTTCCAGCGCGGCGGATATGCCAAGACTGTAACCCCTTTCACAACACCAGGTACAGCTCACCCAAGTAACAATGAAACAGTTCTGACTATTTACCGGATGCATACATCGTACTTATCCAGTTATTGATGTACACTGTCTAGGACCTCGAGCTGCTTACGCCTATGCGTAAGATATCTGATCGACATTGATGGGAGCAACTACTTGGACATAGCATAAGGGGCACCTGCTGGAACTGATGTTTCACGCCTATTTTTGACCCTCAAATGATAAATGACTATTACCCGTTTAGTATACTCTTTTCACCATAGTACTTCTCCGCACTGCCAAATTGAGTATATGGTGTTAGTTGGTCATCATTTCATATACTCCTCCTCGCGTGCCGCATCCGTGCGGCACAGGTTCGGTACCATGCAGTACGAACGGCGTACGTATGTGGTTAGAACTATAAATCTACGACTTGGCTGCTTGAACATGTGATCGAAAAGGAGGGGCACGGAATAGTTACATTTTTCACGGACGTTTGCGGATGAAAACCTTGGAAGGGGCGAAAGACGCGGAGAGAGTAGCATAGCATGCCTCTAGAATATTATGATATTATTGGTGTATGCACCTAGGTACCTAGGTAAGTAGTATGCTAGTGTATCTGTTGGGGTATAATGCAAGGTAACATGCGTGAATAACCAATCTAAGAGGTTACCCCAAGAGGGACTGCGTAGACAGACGGGAAAATTAGCTCATGAAATATCCGAGATGGTATCCTGTTGCTTATTTACGTACATTTAATGGCGTTGGAGGGTCTCAGCTTGTCCAATCTTATCTTCGGCGTAGCCTTTGTCGTGTTATCATGGCGTGTTCTGACTTGAGGCTCTGGTACTAACCTGTGGAAATCGTCCTCAGCTTTCTGGATGTCGGCTTTCAAGTCGTGTTGCCAGATCCAGTGTAATCTTTGATTTGCGTTATCCTTAATGGCCTTCATGTTATCCCCGATCTCCGGATCTTGCCATGTGTAGATAAGTCCGGCCTCGTGACTTGTGCTGACGACCTTCTGAGCTCGAGGTCGTCTAATAGCGTCATACACCTGGAAAGCCGTTTCAAGGTCTTCGGGTGCTCTGACAAGGGTGAGGAGGTGAGAAAGAACAGCCGCATCCTCTAGTCCCTGTCCGGCGCCGGCAGCCTGGTGGGAGCTGCTGGCATGCGCGACGTCACCCAGTAAGCAGATGCGTCTATTATAGTACGTAGATGTCCGCGGATGATGCCACGTCGGCCACCTAAGAGGTTTACAATAATCTAAGAGCTTCAATAACTTAGGATCGAACCCTTCTAGATCTCCAACCATCTCTTCTTTCGTGCAGGGTATAGCGTGATCCCCTTGAGTCCAAGGCTTGTCATCCGTCACGAAGAACACAAGGTTCATTTCTTGCCCGCGAGATATCGGATACGCAGCCACGGCTTTCCCCTTAGCCATGAAGAATTTTGCATCTCCTGCATGAGTTCCGAGTATCTCTTTCGCTTGCGTCATTGGGATGATGCCTCGGTAGATATACATGCCCATGAAGGTTGGTTGGACTTCCTCTGGCGCAATCTCGCCCAGGACAGCTCGGCGGGTAAGTCCTTTTACTCCATCACAGCCGATGACGGCATCGACCGTTTCCGACGTACCATCTTCGAACTTGATATGTACCTTCTTTTCGACCTGTTCGAACGACAACGCGCGCTTCTTAAATTTGACGGATCCCTCGGGGATGAAGCTTTCCATTATCTCAAGTAAGTCCTTACGGTGAGCGCTACTTCTCGTGAAGTAAGGGGCTCCGACGAGTCCACGAGTCCACCCCCGCTTTTCGCCAAACCCCTCTTCGGCGTACAATGCGTCGAAGATGCTGTGTTCGAATTCTGACTTCTCGTTTTGCGTCTTGACTTCGTCATATCTTTCTCGGAATACGTTATCGACCAGGTCCATAGCATTCAGGGCGTTCGGGCCTAAACCGATTCCGGCTCCCACGGTGGAAAATTGGTCAGCTGCGTCGTAGACGGTGACAGGTATATTGCGCTTGATGAGGCCGATGGCGAGGGCCAAACCACCAATACCCGCACCGATAATGGCGATTTTAGGATGACTTATTTTTGACGTCTCCATTTCAAGGTCTGTTAATCTTTTTATGATATACCCCGAGATGTTTCGATGAAAAGCAATGCTGATAAAAAGAAAATATGCTTGGAGAATGCTTTCAAGAATGTTCTATGACAGTAATGGACGAATTGCTAGATATTCCAAACTCCAAAACACATGCAAATGCTAAAAGAGTAGACGATAATGTTGTTTCGCGCTGTAGTCCGCGAGTGCAATGGATTCCAAAAAGTTTCATATGAATTTAGAGCGTCGTTACTGGCCCTATAAGAGGTGCTGTTCGTTGCAGCAGAGCTTCCAGAATCTCGGGCTCGCCTATAGAATATCTTTCCCGACCTGAGGAATCGGGCCAGCTACCGAAAAGCGACATAGGGTAGCCATCGGCATCATGCCACTGAAGGGAAATACAGTCCGAAAGTGCAACCGAAGCCGAATCGCACAGCGACTCAGCGGCACATTCGCAATTTGCAGGATAACCCGGCAAACGGGAATGCGCTCTATTAGTGCGTTCGGCCGCGCAAAGACACTTATTCACTGTGACTAACGGGAGATAGCTTCCGATGGGGTGGTCCCGTAAGCCACGAGACTCGAGACTCAATTGGAGATTCTAGATGTGTATATAATCAAATGAGACCAGTGGAATCGACCAAATTCGCAACAAACACGTTTATGTTATACGTACATCAAGGTAACAAGAGTACGAAAGGACGGGCCAATGAGTGCGACATTGGCGGTGCTCTGGAGGAGCCGCAAACCGCTAGGTAGACATTGCTCCATTGTGGCTTGAATGTCGACGCAAGGAATTCAGGTTTCGTCGTAGTCTACCTTGCTATAGGGTGTAGGGATGGTATTATGAGCACCTGGGCAGTGTGACGACTAGACCAATGGCTCAAAGAAGGCACTCGGTTCGCCATTCCAGACGAACGTTGATATATACCCTGAATGAAGGATCGAGTCCAATCGGTATATATCGTGATGCCGCAGATATACATAGGGATTCCGTGGGGGTAAACATGCAGGGCTTCTTGCGGGGAACCCAGAAAGCCAGAACGATGGGCTTAGGGCTTACCAGGTAGTGAGACATACCTGGTAAAGTGAGACATGCGGCTTTTCTTTTGTCTAGCTTCTAGCAGTCTAGCAGTCTAGCAGTAAAAACAGCGCTAGATACAGCGGCGTCTCAAGGTGTAAGCACAACCTTGGAAGTATTCTATACGTTTAGATATTAATAAGGGGCACGTAGGTACTTGAAGAGCGATCCTTCGGTGCCGAAGTTGGTCGAAACAGAAAGCGTAGTAGAAGCAGAAAGTGGATATAAGAGGGTGCGGTGGTGCCATTGATGCTCTTGACTCGTGAGGCGTCGCTCCTGTGCAGGCGTATATAGTACCTACAATAGGCAATAGGCAATAGGTACATGGTATCTTCACAATCCCACTCTTCGTCTCAGCCAAATTTATTAGTGGGCATGTATTCAGATCGACATACATACATATTCTCAAGCTGCTTTAAATTCTTGTGAGAAGGACTAACTTGACTAGTATTAGGGCTATAGAATTGATGAGGGACGAAGTTAGGATAGTTTCCTCTTTAGTCGTTGGGATATGCCGTCGGCTACAGCCTGTGCAGGGACTATCGAACTGGTTCCAGTGTTTCTGGCGCACGGCTCATCTCCAGGTAGCAGTGCTCACTCCTCCAGGCACCACGTCTGGCGCCAGTCTTGCACCAGTCTGTGGGTTCCCGCCCACACGGCTCCAGGGCTCGGTCTGCCAATATTCCTCAATCACTCCGGCAGTCCGGTCACGACATTGACTGCTCCTCTCAATACATAGTAATATGAGAAGAGCTTAATACACCACTGCTACTCCGACGTCTTGCTTCATATACCTACTACGTAAGCTTCTTCGTAACATGCGTTGACGACATCTTTACGGGCATAGACACATCACTGTGCGAGTGGTAAGCAGAACGAACGAGAGACCACCACACCGCCAATCAGCAACCGCTAAGTCGCTAAGAAGGATCCAATACATCCAATACACATACAGTACTTTCTTTAACCTGAACCGAGGATAGATCCTTTCTAAGAAACATCGTTACGATAACTCCCTAAACGGGATCTATAGGATTTATATATACATAGTCAAATATTGAGGATTATTAGATGCTCCCTAGTCCCCCGCTCGCGCAGCCCCATCGGATTCGACACTCCCGCATTTACAGGTAAGTTGAACCGTGGTCCTTGGGTTACTTCTGGTCAATTTTGGTTATTTCTGGTCAAATTTGTGACAGGTCATTATTCACGCCACACTGTCCCTGACCTTTGCTCGTGCCTCGTTGGCTATCAGGACTTACTAATCTCCCAGATTACAGAGGATTTTTGCGGTTTTCGGAAGTAAGAAGCCTTCGGAGACAGTAACTGCGGTTTCAGACAGTTTGGCGCCGACCGTTCTCGTACATAGACGCCTCTCACGCATGCTTTTTTCGCATGCCTCGTTCCGAGGCTGGTTTAAACTCTGATGGAAATATCCATACTCACAGACAGGTCGAGCTGAGCTCGGAATATACCAGCACGCCGGTCTCATTTCCAGTGGACATCATCGGCTAGGTCACCGAACTCGCGGAACTTCCGCACCGTCGTCGCGCCTCGTCGCACCCACCTGGCCCGCTTGCTTCCGACGCTATCATAGACCGTCGCCTCTTAGGAAAGCCCTTACCGAAACCCCTGCATCTGACTGAGATCATTATCAATGTCGCATATCGACTCTGGCTCTTCTCCGGATGCCACCGGCTCTGGCCAAGGGACTTCACCGCCTGCCCCGCCTCCGGATACCAAGTCAGCGGCGCAGCGTAAGCCAGCCAAACGAGAACGTGTCGCGTTAGCTTGCCAAAGGTGAGATGAGCCCATACTTAAACACTACCCTACAAAGTACTAAATATCTTTAAAGGTGTAAAACAAGAAAGCAAAAGGTACGTTAGTCGTCATAATGACAATTCTATAGCGCCGGTACACACATCGTGGCGCGTTGGATGTCGCGAATAAGCCTCATTTCTAACATACCCGCGTCAACAGTGCGACGGTCAACGGCCAGCCTGCGGCTCGTGTGCTCGTCTGTCCTTGAAATGCGGTAGGTAACTTCCGGCGTGGTTAACTTACGCTCGCACGTATGCTAAACATAACTCCATGATTAGTGTATATCGTTCCGCTCGTGCCGGCGGCTGGTGAAAAGAAAATTTATATCAAAGCGCTCGAGCATCGCATCGCCGAGCTAGAAGCATATCTCTCCGCACTAGGTCATCCTAATATCGGTACCAGTCAGCTAGGACGCTTAGGGCAATCGACATCTTCGCAAAATGTAGCGATGCTACCGGTTGGCCAGTCTGGCCAAGGACAGGTACCGGCGTTAATACCCGAACAGACCCAACGGAACGACGAAGAGGAGACCAATGACGTCTTACTCGCTGTTAGAGACTTGTCGCTTTCAGCTTCCGGCCACTATGTCGGGGCCTCTTCGAACATTACCATAGGTCGGGTGCTCAGTTCCTTCGTGACCAGCCAGAAGACTTCAGTCCCGGGCATCCACGAGGACCAATCTGCCCAGGGAGAGGATGACCCGGCACCAAAATCCATATACACGTCAAATGCCGGTGACATGATTGGTGTTCCATTCCTAAGCCCTCAAGTTGCCGGAAGACTTTTACATGGTTACTTCCGGCACATTTGCACAAGGTACCCGATGCTGCACTCCACAGAGGTAGTGAGGCTTCACAATAACCGTGACCACCTCACGGACGAATACGAGCAAACTATATTACACCTAGTATATGCAGTGAGTGGTAGGTGGCTAGAGTCGGCAGGCGAGATGGGGCACTTTTTTAGCGACCAGCATTACGAATTTGCCTTCGAAGAGATGGAATCTATGCTCCGCCTTCGGGATGGCCGTACGGTGAATTACTTACTGCTTATGGCTTTATACTGCACAAGAGCCCCTAAGGAACCTGGGGCCTGGACTTACGTCGGAGCTGCCATGAGATTATGTATAGAGTTAGGGTTACATCGCCGACCCCGGAGACAGCAACCTAGCGTCGAAGGCGAGATGGATAAGCGACGGTTTTGGACGGCATATTTCCTCGATCGTGATATTTCCATCGCTGTGGGGCGCCCACCTAGCATATCGGATCACGATATTGATGCAGAATTGCCCCTTGACATCAACGAGGACACGCTGGACAGCGAGATCATTCGACAGGCGGCGATGCGTGCCAGTGATATCCCGGTCTGCCCTTCTAGCACATTAACATCCTTCATCCACCGGACCCGACTCAAGCGAATAGAGTCGGAGATCCAACATAACGTTTACAGAGTTGATCGACCAAACGACGTCTCAGATGCCACCATAGGCGAATTCCTCAACAGACTGAATGCTTGGAGGGATGCTATACCTTTCGAGACGACCCACTACGTTCACAAACAAGAGAACCCCTTTGAGGGTGCAGAATTATACACGCTTCACTACTATCGTTGCGTGAGATTTCTATTATACCCTCAACTTGCTAAGAATCCGGTAAACATGCACTATTTAAAACTCACCGCCGATGCTTGCATAGGCATCATCACAGATTATCGAAAGTTGCACCAAACCTTTCCTATCGGTTTCTCGGCTTTGTCGATACAGTCTGTCTTTTTAGCAGGTATGCACCCGAAGTCTTCGTTATTTTCATTCACCTATTGTTAAATTCAAGCACTGACCGCATGCGATAGGCCTAACCCTGATATATTGCGCATGGCTAGCTCCTATGAATTTCATCAGCGTGGAGGGGCCGCTAACCGATTGTCAAATCCTCTTATATATCGTTACGGAGCGTTACCCGTCAGCTAGGAAGTATCGTGACGTATTCGAGCGCATCAAATCCTCGATAATGGGCATCATCGCGCAGGGAAAGCACGAACCTCGAAACCCGGTGCATATAGACCCGAACGTCCAGAAGGGATTTGCCAACTTTGAAGGACAATGGGCTCCAGGCATGGGCGCTGACTTCTCTTATATGGTCAACGCGATGACAGGGAATATGACGGTACCTCAATTTGACATAACCATGGATTCATCGACGACAGGGTTGATTAGCGGGCACCCTGACCAGTCTACGTCGAACCTTGACCAGTATCAAGCGGTTTGGTCCGGAATGCAGCATCCGATGCCTCACGAATTAGGAGATGTGAACAATCTTGGTGCTCTGTACCAATGATCGTCACGTTTTCCCTCTCAAAATATCATGGTCAATATCTAGGTACTCAAGGTAGAGGGCGCGGGATATACCGCTGTGGCGCAATACAACCAAAGCGTGTTTTACTGGTTTTACTGGGAGGCGAGATCCGTCCTGGAATTATGTAGGAAAAGTTTAAAAATATCATTTGTAGATGTCGAACTCCACCCTAGTCCTCATTTTCTCGGTGAAAGTGACACTGGTGACGATACCTTCGGTAAATTAGGTGGACGCCATGAAGTCAACGATGCCCCACCAAACCCCATATCGAGGACCTCGGGACTCATTTTTGACGTAGGTAGGGGTAATATCTCCGGCTTGACACGTCACTAATCCCTACTTAAACAAGTAACCGTGCCGAGCCGCATACGCAGATGCTTCACTATCGGATAGATACTCCCGACGATGAGACGCTAGAATGACGCCGGTTAATGAGTAGTAGCTTATCAACCTTAGTTCTTTTCCCTGATGCTTGCATCACAAGAACCAATATCTTTACTGCGATTCTTCTCAGACTGTCCACCTCGCGGTGCTTACTTAGTTCGTAAGTCATCATCGATCTCTCACGGCGCTTGTTCCGAAGGAGAGTGAGCGGGCAGGATTGAATATTTCGTGGTGTCTGCAGGCTTCGCCAACCATTGTCGAAGGGCGAAAACGAGGCGATCGAAATTTAGGCGGAAACGGATATCCCAACCAGCACAGCGATGCAAATATTTCTAGGTGGATTGAGACTTGTCGAGATTCTCAAACTAATTGCGCGTGACGACTGTGATCTCGCGTCACATGCCATATATAAAACAATGGTTTGATGCAATGGTCTCGGCGAGACGCCTCAATACTCGTTACGTGCTATGCCGCGTGTCCAGTACTTGCCATTGTGTGAGCTCTGATGGCCCATGGCAAAGGTCCCTGTACCTATCTAGGTATGTACTACTTATTGAGTACCTAGTAGATATACTGGTGCCGTCGAGAGTGATTGTAGAAGGCACCAATATATAAATTAGATCACCGAAACCGCTGTCGATTTTCAAATTATCTTGATGCACTCTCTTACTTCTACTTTCGCCTTGGGTTTTCAGTGATCACCCAACAGACCCTAGTATTATCAATCAATATTAGAATTATTATTCGAAGCCCAGATGCAGGATGTATACCTAATACATACAATACTGCCGGTCTCTTCTGCTTCATACCTGTTACGGGCGAAGGAAGCCTCTCAATGACTTTCTCAGCTAACGATAGTAGGCTGGGTGCATTGGTAATATCTAGCGCACTGAGCTCAGCGCTTAGACGTGCGCGAAGCCACCCACGTAACTCCACTACCGACAAGCTATCAAGCCCGTAAGCAGCTACCTATAGTGGCTTGCCCGGCTCTATATCAGTCTCCAGACGCAACAAGCGGGCGACCTAGGCTGCTAAGACGCAAACGCATGCTTGTACTAGTGCTCGTCCTGTAGTAGTCCCTTGAGAAGAATGCAGAACTTGCAACTACTGCAGCGCTGCGTCATCGGATTTCTCGTGAATGCCGTCGTCTTCATCCCTATTCTCGGCACCACTAGCTCCTAATAGATGTCCAAATCGGGCGTCAGTTGCTAAGCCGGAAGACTCGTCCAACGGAATAGCGATGCCAGTCATGAGCCGCGCGACACTCCCTCGGCTGAGTAACATTCCTCCCCTACCACCAATCCCTTAACCTCGTTGTAAAATCGAATAGTCGAATACCTGATGCAGAGTGCCCTCATTAAGCGGTATTCACGACCCCTTGCTGAATTTTCTTTCGAGACGACGCGCCGTATCCAACATCTCGAATGACATCTAAGTCTGAAGAATGCGCAAGTAGATCCAAGGAGTGGCGGTAGTGGGCAAAGGCGTCAGGAAACGTCCCCGCTGCAGCGTAATTCGCCTGCCCTTTATTGCCAGTTACTCCGGAAAGGCTTGAAAGAAGGATGAAGAAATCCAGGGGCTGTTTAGAAAGTGAGAGTGAGGCGTGGTGGAGGTTCCACGTTCCACGAAACTTGGCCTCTAGATGGACTAAAAGACCTACCTAGTAGGCACCTAGTGATTAGTGATTCACAAGGACAACCCTTCCCATCGTACAACCTCGATATCAAGGTATATCTACCTACCTACTCATTATCACTTCTTTTACACAATTAAACTTTACTTTGTATTTATATATTTTGTATCGAGAAAATCTGCACCAACTAGTCTCCATGGGGTTGAGACACGAGCTAATAAACTGTAAGACAATTGATGGAATTATGATCAAAGGCTGGTTCTACTCGGTTGAGGGGGCAGCTCCCGAACGTCATGTCGCACGGCGTATGTCAACAAGTGTTCTGCTTTCCCATTATATTATCCTACTCATGTGATCGAGTCCGGCCGAGCAAAAGGAGGTCCTTTATAGATTAAGAGTGCCGAAGAAATTATACTGGGCTAAAGGAGCGGGACGTCTTTCTGTTTTGACTGGCTACGGCGCTGCGGAAATTCTGAGCTCTATAGAGAAGTTCATTGAGGACGCAGTTGAGGGAAGAGTGGAGGGGGAAAGTGCCTATGAGATCAACGGTTCAAAATAACCAAGAATTCAAGTAGGTACCCATTACCTAGGTAGAGATTTCGATGTAAAAGGCTAATAGGTATTTAAACTTGTATATTTCAAGTTCATAAACAGAGCCCACTTAGTTGAGCCTTTGCCACCAACTGCTTGAACCCTGCTAACGTTTCAATTTCTTTGTGTTACCTGTAGCCCAACTTTGGGATTCAAGGCACATTAGAAGGCTGCCTAGTAGGTTACCCCTTACCTGGGCCCTCTGTAGAGACGCGGTGAGCTGAAAATTCATTCCCGACCTAAGTCCTTAATTGCAAATAAAGGGCAGAGGCATTCCCTTTTACTCGGACTCAGATAAATTTTGCATCAGTTACAAGATCTGGGCCGGCCGTATCTCCGCATTCTTTTTGCCTGCCGGTGCACTTCAATATGCACCAATTAGCCACAATTCTAGCCCAAGTCACCCTTTATAGCGTAGTTGGTTCATGTATCAATGATTTAGTAGGCTTACGAAGACAAGTCCCAACCAATCCAACCTGCCGTTTTCTCCCAGGTGATAATGGTTGGCCTAACCCAAGAATCTGGAGTGAACTCAATGAAACTGTCAGTGGGAGACTCGTTACTGGTGTCCCTCTGGGTAAACCCTGCTATGAGGCTGATTACAACTCAGCAACATGTGTTGGACTGCAGGACGAATGGACAAACTTGACGCCTTTGTGAGTTAGCTACCTACCTATTAGTATTAACTTGTCTTAAATTTCAACCCGAATATATGCAGGTACTAATAATGACTCCTAGCTTGAATGATCCCGTTAACGTCATCGCTTCATATTGGCAAAATAACTCGTGCAATCCCTTTTTTGGACGTAATGGAACATGTATTCTAGGAAACATGGCATCGTACGCAATCAACGTTAGTAACGGAGATGATGCGATCGCCGGTATCAATTTTGCCGAGGCAAATAACATCAGGCTCACAATCAAAAGCACAGGGCACGATTATCTGGGCCGCTCAGCAGGTCATGGGTCGTTGGCCTTATGGACGCACAACCTGAAAGAAATCAACTTTCTCAACTATTCTAGCCCTGGTTATACCGGACCAGCTGCGCGCGTAGGTGCCGGCGTCGAAAGTTCAGAGTTCTTGGTGGCTGCTAGCGCACAAGGTTATCGTGTTATAGCTGGTGAATGCTCTACTGTGAGCGTTGCCGGCGGCTTTACTCAGGGTGGGGGACATAGTACCTTAGGCGCCACTTACGGGATGGCAGCGGATCAAGTCCTAGAGTGGGAAGTGGTGACGGCAACAGGCCAACATTTAACAGTTTCCCCAACAACAGAGAACGCCGACCTTTTTTGGGCATTGAGTGGTGGTGGTCCAGCCAACTACGCCGTGGTGATCTCCATGACAGTCAAAGTATATCCCGATGGGCCCGTGGCCGGCGCAACATTCAGTTTCGCTAACACAGATGAAACGGCGTTCTGGGCAGCTGTATCTGCGTGGATCAATCATACACTATTTCTTGACAAAATTCCGGATTTCAACACCGGATGGTCAATGACGGCTCAGGGTTTCCGGCTCGTTTACGCCATGTTACCAGACGGGACCGCAGAAGACGTGACGAACGCTCTGCAACCGGTAATAACCCAGATCAAAGCGCTGAATGTAACATTCGCCACCAACACGGCTATAATCAGCCCCAACTATAAGGAAAGTTACGATACGTTGCTGCCACAGGCTTATTCCACAAATAACACTCTTGCCTCGCGATTAATTCCGCGATCCCTTGTGCAGAACAATCTCTCGGCCTTGGTGGACGTTATGCGCACGATGGCTAAGAGTGAAATCCCGTATCTGATAAATGGTATAGCCGGCAACGTGACGCACCAGCGCGTCGGGAATTTGCCCGCATCCAACTCCGTTTTACCTGCCTGGCGGGATTCCGTGTATCATATGAGTTTTGGCGTCGGCTGGCCTGCAACAGCTGGTTGGGATGTATTAAGCGCAGGAGAGAAGCTACTCAATGAGTGGCAAGCCATGTTACGCGAGATCACCCCTGGAGGAGGCTCGTACATGAACGAGGCGACCTACGATAACCCAACCTGGAAAGAGGACTATTTTGGCGAGAATTACGATAGGTTGCTTCGCATCAAGCATAAATATGACCCAAACAATTTATTCTGGGCCAATGCAGCGGTAGGAAGCGATGAGAGCTGGAAGCTAGAAGCCGATGGGCGGCTTTGCCAGTTGTAGAAAAAAACTTGAATTTTATTCTTTACTGTAACGCTTGATCAGGCACCTTGGGTATCTAGATACCTGAATCATTTCATCATGAAGATGGCTCCATTAACAACACGAATTGGAAGTTGTTTTTAGATAGAGGAGGGAGAAAAACACAATTTCACCCAGTCTGGAGGGTGAACCTATAATATAGAGAGGCATGTCCTCGTAATTAGAAATTAGTGACGGATCTTGACGAGCAACCCTTTGCTACCCTTAGCTGGAACAGGAATGATGAGGTTAGAAGTTGGATCGATAGGTACCAATCTTTCTGGCCATGGTAGAGGTCATACCTGCGGAAAATAGTCGTAATCATAACTACCATCTCCTTGAGTGCAAAGGTCATACTAAGAGTATGTAATTATTTAAGTTTGAACTCATCAAAAGCCTCGGATAAGGCTTAGGTTCCGCTGGGTACCTAGGTGGTGATCTCACACATCGAAGCCTAATTATCTACCTTGTCTCGCTCACGAACCTCCCGTGTAGTAATTCTTGAGTTCCACTAGACCTCTAGCTTTGTTGTTGAGTATATCCATCAACCAGAATGGGAGATATGTGCTCAGCCACTTGCATTCAGTGGAAAGCGCACCACGCCAGATACAGCCTTTTGCGCCGCCAAGAATATCGTCCACAAGATACCGTGCCGTAACGTCAACATTCTCCAACTTAGCCGCCTTTCTCCCTTCACGGGTGTCAACAATGAATTGCCGAACGGGTTCGTAGTACGAATTTGAAGGCATGCGGAATTCATCAACGGTCGAATTGGCAAAAATGTGTGTGTCGACAAGGCCAATCAGAGCTGTCACCACCCGCACGCCTAGAGGCTCTAGCTCTATGCGCATAACTTCTGAAAGTTGCTTGACTGCCGCTTTAGAAGTGCTATACATGCCTGTAGATAGGAGTGAGTAAGCTTGTTAGTGAGTCGGTTCAAGCAGAAAAGCAACTATAGAAGTGTAGACCGTAGACACCAAGGAATGATAGAAAATTGATCACCATACCTCCCCAGCAAATTGCAAGATTCCAGACAATCGAGGTATGATTGGCGATGACGCCCTTAGCTTTAATTACCATGGGTGCGAAGGCCTGGGTGACAGCAAGGACACTCCAAAAGTTAAGGTCAAAATACTTCTTGGCCTCCTTGATATCAACATCTAACAGTGGCATGATGTAATCGCGACCAGCGTTGTTAATTAATAAATCGAGCGTCCCCCCTGTGCGCTCTCTGACTTGTTCGGCACATCGTGCAATGGATTCTTCAGAAGTGACCTCCAGCTCGAGAATCTCGACTTCGCTGAGGTTTGCGAGGGTCCCGGCCTTGGATGTGTTGCGCAGTGTAGCAAATACGTGGTAACCTTTCTCGAGAAGAACCTTGGTAACAGCAGCCCCGATGCCGCCGTCACTACAACCCGTGATAAGTGCAGTCTTCATCTTTGGTGTCGATATGATTATTGCTAGGATGTTGAGCTACATCTCTTCGTCACCTAGAACGGAATTGCCAGAAGCTACTAGGTAGGTACTAGGTAGGTGTGCTATGGAAAGACGGGCTGCAGAGTTAGTTGGAAGGAGTCGTTTGTTCTTGCTTTTGTGCCGACCCCTTACATCCTCCTCCTTAAAATCGCCAATCAAATTGCCGAACCATAATCCAGCTTGCATGGCGTCGTACTTGTGTTACCATCAAACAAAGCAAGGGTATAATGAGAGAAGGAATGTCCTGAAGCGACGATGTGAAATAAAACGACGTATGTGGCGTCACGATGGCTTCAGAGCCTGACTTAAACACAGTGTGTCGGAAGACTCACCAGCCTTTTTAGCTCGTGTACGGAGTACTTAGCTGATTAATAAAAACTTTTCTGAAACAAACGAGGACAAACGGATACTCTTATTGGACTTTGCTGGCCCTACGTTCCGGTTCGGCTATATGTAGCGGGTACCTTGCTGGACGACGCCACCTCATACTTTATAAACACTAGTACTTGGGAATAACAACATCCTTCAACTTGTTTTCATACTCGCCTGGCGGAAGCGCACTATAATCGCCAGCAGCTTCCACCTTGCCTTCGTAACCAACAGCCTTAGCGAAATCCGCTAGAAATCCCCATCTCACCTTCTTCACCCACCCCTTCTTCATAAAATCATTGGCCGGTTTAGGGAAAAAATCAGCTACACCTAACAGGTATTGTTCGTGAGCCGGAACGACGAGGATGTTGTCGTACGCATCGACCTCTTGGAGCTTCTTGATGCTCTCGATCGCCTCTTGCGGGTTCTCGTGGACAGTGGGCTGGCCATTCGGAGAAGCACCGGAAGGGACGTAGAATGGCTGCTCTTTTCCATCGCGTAGGACCTTCTCGAATATTTCTCCAGGACACGGCGTTGGCGATACCGGATTGAAGGGATGGGGCGTGACTTGGTCAGGCAACGGATGGTAGTGGTGCGGTCGCAGCTCACCGCCGTGGTGAATGATATCACCACCCATCAAGATGAAGCTGTCCGGATTACTGGTCACGCGTGCCAAGCCACATATATGACCGATACAATGTCCCGGGGAATTCAGGAAATAGAATGAGCCGTCGCCAAAGTAGTCGAGTGCCGGGAATTTCCCAATCTTAATTGTCGAGTTCGAGAAGTCTAATTCCTGGACTTCTCGACCCGAGTAGTCGGCCTCAAGGAGGAATCTGGACTTTGGATTTGCCGGATATCCTGGAAAGATCCCGTCTTTAACCCCGGGCCCCACGATTAACTTGGTGTGAGGCTCGAAGGTTGTCGGATCCCCCGTATGATCTAGATGCGCGTGAGACCATACCACAGCCTCGAGGCTTTTAGTATCTACGCCATTGTCATCCAAGATCTCCCGAATGTGCTTGGGTACGATGACATTGACATTGGCGTTCTTGAATTCTTCCACCAGGACCGGCGGCCAATTCCAGATGTCTTTTCTTAGGCCAAGATCGAAGACAAGAGATCGGTTCAGAACCGGGTGTTTGATTAGGAAGGAGTAAATTGGCGCTGCTAAGTAATCGTGTCCTGGGATCGGAGGGGAAATGAATCGTCCAGGATGAAGTCCAAGAATGGTCTGCTCGGTATTTATGATGGAGACATCAACGATAGATGTTGAAGTGGGGATGTTTAGATCCGGAGCTTTTGCCATGGTCGATATTTGAGGATTGAGGTGCTAAGAATATTTCAATATTTGCAACGATTTACTACTTAATAGGTATATGTGAGTCTTCTCTTCATTTCACCCCTCTCATGTCATTCCATTGAGCGTTTTAATACTCCGCAGTTAGAGAGATCGGCTTATTAATGCATAACAGTTTAGACCCCTGGCAATAGGTAATTGTCAGCATGGTCGGTACAAGTCAGGCACCGTCTCGCATGTCGGATCGCCCTCGTGTAGTTTTCGGTCTCGATTACCTCATACATTACCCACCCAGCACCTAGTCCCAAACAGGGGGGCCACCAACGATTCTGATTGACGGGTTTTACTTTAGCATGGACACCAATTATTTTCGACTTAAAACATACGCCGTCGGTCAAATTCTAAACAACTGACAGGTCTTATCGGAATATCCCCAACTTTCCGGAGCACCACATATGCATAGAGACTATCCGAATCACATTGTACGAGCAGGGAAAGGCCCTCGAGCCTCAGAAACCCCTTGGCGAGATCTTCCGAGGATAGGCCATAATATCCTGAATTATGTCATCGTAAGATGTCTAAGGGTCAAACTAACTGATTTCCATTCAGAAGTATATCTCGGACTGGTGTAAGATCGTTAAAGTCGCTCTTAGAATTGTACCTTCCAGTATATATTATTTCTCGCATCTATCCCACGGTGGAACTACACCTTGTCGATGTGCTCGATGGTAGCCAGCTTTTCGGACTCGGGAACACGATCTTTGACATCTCTCAAAGCCTCGGCAACAATCTTTGTCTTGAAGTTCTTGAAATTGCGAACCGAAACGCGGTTTGCAAAGAGTTCGTCGATCTCTTCCAGCGTTCGCCCTTTGGTCTCCGGGACGCATAGGTAGAAGAACACCAAGCAGCAAAGATTTGACCCGGCCCATATGTATGCGTACTTAGCCCCCTATTAAGTTCACTTAGTGAAATAATCCTATGATGTAACGAATAGAGTCAGGGGATAATTACCCAGTTAAGGTCTTCCGGATTGATGAAGTACGGGGAACAAAACCCCGTCAGCCACGCGAGGAAATACCCCAAGCTAATAGCTGACCCTACCGACCACGATCTCAATCTTGTGCTCACCATTTCCGTTGCCGTCGGATACGTGGCATCGCCGACAAACGCATTGTAAGAAAACTGGTATAAGGCAGTAAACGCAATGACACAATTGCGAGCCGAGACTGTACCATAGGCGACAGTTGCCGAAATGGCCATCCCAAGCATTGCGAGACCTTGAGCCGCAGCCCCGGTCATCAAGACCGACCTTCTACCCATGATATGGCGCATCAGATACATCCCAACATTGACACCGATGAAGCCTAGACAGGTGTGCATAACCGAAAACTTGAAGGCGTCGTCAGTCGATAACCCCGCGACGGTCATGAAATAAGTCGAGTAACTGATGATAAACCAGGAGCCAGCTCCGGTCTGAGTAGCGATGATGCCGTAACATAAGAGTGTACGTCTCAGTTCGGTTCCTACGTTCTCTTCGTAAGTATGTTGCCAGGAATACCTAGGTGGGCACTAGAAAAATGAAGCAAAGGTACCTTTGAACATGTCTAGCGGCCCAATCGTATTAGCCGTGTGCTTTTCCTCTTCGATGCCCTTAACCATTTCAACCCATTCCAATTCAAAGCCGCCGGGGGATAACGAGTCTCCCCTGAGCTTTTGGAGAGATTGCCTTGCTTCTTCGCTTTTCCCTTTATACAGTAAGTAACGAGGCGATTCGGGTACGAAGAAGAGTCCGACGGCCAAGAATGCTGGGACGATGAAAAGGGTTCCGAGCGGAATTTGGTACGAGGCCTTATCCAGTCGATTCTTGGTAGCATTGGTTACTGCGGCCCCTATGATGCTTCCAATATTAACCCATTCCGAAAACAGAGCTACCATGACGGCACGAAGGTGGGCCGGAGCGGCTTCGGAAGTCTAGCTATTATCAATACGTGACAACTTCCTCTTACGAATTACTTGTCGAAAATAAGGGGAAACTTGTATATGTTACGTACTACGAAGATAGTTAGTCACCCGAGAGTAGCTTTGAGATCGGAGTGTATACCATAGATATTCGAGAAAGTTACCAGAAAGCCGTTGGCCAAACCAAGAACAAGTCGACCGACATAGACAGCGGCCTTGTCAGTCGTAGAGATCTGTATGATACACGCGACTGCGTTCAGGATACATGCAACCCATAGGGCAACCTTTCGGCCAAAGAAGTGGGCAAAAGATCCAGCGACGAGCGAGGATAAGAAAGCGCCCAATGTTAAGAGTGAGCCGATCAGTCGCTGGAAGGTACCCTGGATATCTTGGTTATTATGATGAATAGGTACCTAGGTCCTAGGTAGTGAATCATTGAAGTAGAGTGAACTTGCCTCTATCGCGTAGCCGCTTGGCTGGGTAGGATCTTTATAACCAAATACTTCAAGGAATCCCGGCATGGCTTGTAGAGACCCTATGGCTGCCGAGTCAAGCCCATATTGCATATTTGCTATTGCAACGATAGCACATATGAGTAAGCATTTTCGATTCGCCCAGAGGGATGTTTCAGGTATTTTGGCCGTAGATTCCATGCTCGATCTCACTTATTCGGAAGAGATACAAAATAATAGCACCTGTAATAATAGAATATAGATTCTGCCAGGTATCGAACGGAGCCGACGGCCACGAGGTGCTGGATATATATATACCTAGGTATATATATAGGAGCGTAGAGCGGAGCGTAGAGCGGAGCGTAGAGCTTAGCTACCCCAACTTTTAGAAGATATCCCTGTATGGAGATTATATGAGCTTACCCTTTGGAAGCGAAGCGATCACCGCATTTTACCTGTTATTGACAAGGCGTTTCTAGATTGGATCTCCCCGCACTTCGGTACTTATTATCGAGATGACAAAGCCTCTAGACGTAGCACTATCGTAGCTGAAAATATGTCTGCGAGTGCTGCCAATAGAAATTCTCTAGCATGAGACGTCTGGATCATGGACTAGGGGGCGACCAATGAGTTCATCTAGATATTTTCTTTCCGTAGAATGGCAATTTCGACAATTGCCAATTGGAGACGCCTCCAACTTCACCGAGGTGGCACAGGAAACAGGAATGGTCTGATGTTTTTGGCATCGAGGTGGTCGAAGCATGAGTATCTAGGTAAGGAGGTATGGATAGGTAGGTAATAAGGTGTCTTACCTCGAGTGAGTTTACACCTACTAGAAAAATACGAATACTTAAGGTCCTAAGCCTCTAAGGTTAGAATACTTGAGAGGTATCACTATCAAGGTTCTACCATAGACTCGATTACATAATACGAGTCACTTCATATAAGAGCTCATCTTGAAGTCATCAAGTCTTTAATAAGTAAAGGATCAGAATAGATTATCGGGAATAACAATAGGCCTTGGTGATTTAATAGCTTTGTCTATTTTCTTCTAATTCGCATCATACAGTTGAAATGTTGACATTTTTCAGAGCTATTCCAGGGCTAATTTCAAAAGGAGAAAAGCCCCGGAGCTTAGAGTCTTATTAAACGTGTTGGCTAGCTTACGGTTGTAAAAACCCCACAGAATAACCGTTCCATATGTGGAGATATCCATGAATGTTACGGACTAACCCCATCCATATAATGCATACACCAATTAACGTTAATCCTACTTAGTAAAGCTAACCTTAAATTATTCCGCAGACCCGTAAATGTAAGAATCCAATAACGAAGGGGTTCCGTTTGTAGGTACCGTACCTATAGTTTTTGCCCCCACTTCCAATGTCGACACCTGGCAATTGACACGGACACGGTTTGAGAAACAACGAGACTCTAAAAAAAGTAAAGCCAAAAAAGCAAAAGAATAAGAGAAAAAAAAAAAACTCCGTCTTGGAAAGTTACCAAGTAGCCCAAGTTACCACATGCATCCAATCTTGTAATTCTCGTACTACACAAATCATCATCATTGATGCATTAAAGGTCCTACCACGGCTTCTCGTGCCCTCTCGGCATCTAACCTCTGGTCGATCATCTCGATCATCTTCTACATCTAATACCTACATATCATCTTGAACGAATATTTTGACCGGACCTCTAAGAGTATTTTACCTTCCTTAGTCCGGAGTCATACTCCGACTCCCGTAATCATATGCAGCGATGAGGTTTTCAATCCTCTCCGTCGGTCTCTTGACCGTCCTCACACCGCTAACTTCGGCGTGGACGAAAGAAGGCACGTACTGATCTAGATCTCACACAATTTCGCGGACATTTACTTTACCATCTATTATATCATATATCAAAAGTACACCGTTAACCCTCCTTATTGTCTCCAGACCGCGAGATCTTCCGGCTCCGCGACGAGATTGCCCAGTACGAGGGCCCCGACGTAACCTTCTACGACTTCCTCGGCGTCACCTCCCGCGCAACTCAAGATGAGATTAACAAGGCGTATCGAAAGAAGTCACGATCGCTACACCCGGACAAGGTCAAGCAACAGCTGACCGCTGAGCGTGCTCGACAAGCCACCAAGTCCGGCAAGGGAGCCAAGGGCAAGAAACCTGGCGTCAAAGTTACGAAACCACCTACCCCCTCCGAAATCAAAGCCGCCGTCAAACTAGCCGGAGACCGACAAGCACGCCTCTCCATCATTGCCAATATCTTGCGCGGTAGCGGCCGTGCCCGCTACGACCACTTCATGGCAAACGGATTCCCGACGTGGAAGGGCACCGAGTATTACTATAGCCGATACCGACCGGGGCTCGGCACCGTGCTCTTCGGCGTGCTCCTCGTCGGCGGCGGCGGGTTCCACTACCTCGCTTTGTACATGAGTTGGAAGCGACAGCGCGAGTTTGTCGAGCGGTACATTAAGTTTGCGCGTCAGGCCGCTTGGGGCGATAACCTAGGAATCCCGGGCGTCGACGCCGCACCCGTCGCCGCACCGGCTCCGGCTCCCGTGGACGATGAGCAAGGCCCCCCGATGCCGATGAATCGCAAGCAGCGACGCATGCAGGAGCGGGAGACCCGCAAGGAATCCGCCAAGGAGGGCAGACGTCAACCTCGCGGTAGAACCCGCCCCGGACAGCAGCCGAGCGGAAGTGCTACTCCGGTGCCGCAGAGCCAGGGATCCGGACCGAGCGGTGCGAAGAAGCGCGTTGTGGCGGAGAATGGCAAGGTCTTGGTCGTGGACTCGCTCGGTGACGTGTACCTCGAGCAAGCGGACGCCGACGGAAACGTGGAGGAATTCCTCCTCGACGTAAGTCTATCTACTTCGTCTAACAGAACTCAGGCAGCATCGACTTGCTAACAACTAATACCACGCAGCTTAACGAGTTCCCTAAGCCTACAGTTCGCGATACCGCACTCTTCAAGCTTCCTAAGTGGGCTTACGCCGCCACCCTCGGCAAAGTTCTCTCCCCCAAGTCCGCCGACATCCAAGAAGAACAGGTAGACTCGGACTTGGAGCTCGAGGTGCAGGAAACCGAAGCCCTGATCGACGACGACTCTTCTTCATCCTCCCCGGCCCAGCGAACGCCGTCCACCGACTCGGCCGAGGATTTCGAGCTTCTGGAGAAGAGCGTCGAGGACCTCCCCGGTAGCAAGCCGAAGACGACGGGGACCCAGGCTCAGCAGCAGAAGGCTAAGAAGAGGAACAAGAAGAGGTAGGTTCGGGTAATTTTGGATCGGGGGGGAAAGGGCGAAAAGAAAAAAAAATAGACCAGGTAGCGGAGTCTTGGGTGCGTCTTTGAGCTCTTAGAGGGCATTAGGGGACGTATTCTGACGTCCCCTCTCGTCGGGTGCTCCGTGGTTTTCGTAGTTGGCAGCATAGAAATAAAATGAGTTCGTTCAGTCTCGAGGACGCTTTCGCCTGACTCGAGAATTGGATGTTAGTTGTTGGAGAAGTGCTTTTGAGTTTTCCGGATGATGAATTTGTGGCTATACGTGATTATTCATAGTCACATTCATGCAAGACCGCAACTTTGGGCAGGAATGGCGCTCTTTGCATCTTCCCCGGAAAGATAAGTACCGGTATGTATATCTAGAGGCACACCGTCGACCGGTCTGTCTCTATACAAGGAAGCTACCTAGTAGGTATGAATTCTAACCTAGAATAATGATTGATCACTCCGTTGTTATTTAAATTACGTCACACAGTAAAACAACATTTATTTTAATTTTAACCTAGTATTAAGTATGCTAAAGAATATCCCAGTGAACGTTCTACATAATGCTTGGTGTGATTTGTATGCTTGGGAGGCTAGGTTTTGTTTACTATGGTCAAATAATAAGAGTGGTTATGATGTTTCGGGATAGGAAGACCGATGGGAATATATACTACGATTTGGGGCAATAGGAGGTATACATACCTTGAAAGGGGTATAATAATATCCGGGTGACTGGAAGCTAGAAGGGTTAGCCATACACTAAGTCGGTGAGAGGGGGATAGGGGATAGGGGATAGGGGATAGAAATATAGAAGCTATGAAGGGAGAAATCCTCAACTCCGTCCCATGATGGCATCAATTGATGAATGTATGTGCATTCCAATCTGAATACTCTCCCAAGTAACCAAACTTTCTCCTCGGACCCAATGCTAATTGCCGTCGCCTCCAATGCCATTCATTCCCAATAACCCCTTCGTGAGTTAGCTATCTAGACATAATAATCTGCGCTAGCCTGCTGTGCTGATTTGTTGATATACCTAATATACAAGTCGGGTTATAGTTCCATGTCCATCTGCTGGAATGCTCCGTACTGGTTTTCCATCGCTTGTTGCCGTCGAATCCAGTCGTTTTCATAGACAGGATCCGTCGCTGGACGGTAGGTAGGTCCACCCACAGCAGTACCGAAATGACTGTAAACATCTTTGGGGATCGTCACGGACTCCTCGTACTGTTGTCGCGCGGATTCTTCGTATTCCCGTCGAGCTAAGGCTTCGTAACCAGACATCATGTAAGGCTCAACGTCAGCCATAGCCACCCATCTTCCGTCTCCTGTTTGAACCGGTGTCAACGGTGTGCCATCCATCGACATGACGGAGTTCTTGCGCTCTTCTTCCGCTAGTCTACGCTCGTAGCGGAGTTGAGCTAAGAATTCTTCTTGTTCAACTGTGGTATTAGTCCAAGCAACGGCTGAGTTGTCCTGAGTATTCGAGGGAGGGCAGATTTGCCATAGCTGAATAAGACGAAGCTTCTGCGAGTCTTCGGCAGTCTTGAATAGTTCCAACTGTGCCGCAGACAGGCCTGCATAGTTTATACCATGTTTGCTTAGAATAGATTCGGCAGATGGCTCTTGCGTCTGTGGTGGCTCCGACGACGGACGTTGATGTTCAACCTGAGGTTCGTCTTGGCGCACCAGATGGGAGGAGTGGTGGTAGTGTTGGGATATAGAGTATGTTATTTCCGGTTCTGGTTGTTGGGGTTTTGGTGGTTCTTGAGGAGCCTGGACTGGTCGAGGCTGCAATGTCAAGTTCCGAGAGAACATCGCGGCGAGCTCGTCGCTGGTCTGCATGTCTGGCTGAGCATACGTCATTTTCTAAAAGATAGGCGGGTTAGATATGTTTCTAGACTTGAAACCAAAAAGGTATAGGTATTCACCGCGATCAAAATGATAAGATAACTGCTTCGCTTGTCCTGCAATGAGCGAAGATATCTGTGTTGAGATGAAGATTTTTGTTAATGTACGAAAGATGAACAGACAAGAATGATCTGAATGGTGTAAAACGAGAACTGCAAGAACTCTCTGTCTTATATTGACTATGCTAAGTACTTGAATTGTGCTAGAATTCGAGAATCCAAGAAAGCACAATAATGAAGAGGACGAAACGTCCTTTATATCTTGTTTTTGTTTTTTATTGTGATTGTGATTGTTATTGTTTTCTTCGGTTTCTTTGGGACTTGTGACTCGAAAGTCAGTCAGTGCCAGGTAAGAAGATTAGCGGTCAACGTCAGTGACTTTGTTAGAAGAGCGGGGGGCTGATCGAGGATCCTGGCGAAAGGGATGAGAACAATGTCTATTGGTATCTAATACCTGTGTGATAGTTGATCGTGATGAGATGTTATAAATGTTATAAATCTCAACTTAAAAACGCATGCACCTAGTACATATATTAGGTACCGAGTATTTAGATAAAAAGAAGAAGGCTTCGGGAGGTGCGCGACTTCTATCAAGAGAAATACGGCGATGGGAATATATGTAGTACCTGCCTAGGAGTTAAGAGAACCTAGAATTATAGAAGGAAAGGCTTGAAGTTCATGATGAAAGAGCATTCAAAGACCCGCCGGAAGATGACGGAGACTCGGCGAACGAATCAGGAACGATGGAGGGGGTGAGGGGTAATGTCTGAGATCCCATGAGTGGCATTAAACCCACGGATCCATCATGGATGCTGAGATGGCGAGCTTTAGCGCCAAAACGAGGGGCGACTTTAGTGGATTAAAGGGGAGGTTAAGCTGTTAGGTCGGGGACCATTGGCGCCCAAAGCAACCCAAGACTCCACTAGAAACTACTAAATTCAATTCGTGGCACCTGCGCGACGTTGCGTGGCATTTGACAACTGTGGAAATTACCTATTACCTTAGGTACCTAGTAGGTACCTACCTGTACGTACCTGCGTTTCTATAATTTACCCCTTTTTTTATACCATCACCACATATCACCTTCGATACACAGGTTACTTCGTGCAACTCTGAAAACTACTAGGTATTCTAGGTGCTATATAGAAGCTAATGCGTGATATTCTTCTATCACCAGACCGAGATCGCCTTAATGTCCGTAGAAGTGAAAACTTATTACCTGTTGACTGAAAAACAAAAACCCCGTACGGAGTCATCTAATATCCCACTAATAGAATCAAGTAAAGCCGGGAAATCCCGCTTCGAAATACGGCTGACCTTAACTTCATCTACACTGATAGGCTTCCAAGAACTCGACATGTAACGCTAATATGCGCAACATTTGAGCCCTGCAGTTTTGCCTAAGAACATCCATGAATCCATGGAAATAGCTACCTAATTGCCTACAAGTAAGCAATGATTGCTAACATGCCCTTACATAGCGTACGTGCAGGTGACTCTACCCCGAGTCATCACCTAGGTCAGTCGGTAGGCTCTGCTGACTTGCAACAGTGGATGTCCGAGGAACTCACGTGCTATGGGAGCGCAGCTTAGGTCCTTACCTACGTGCCTAGGTGGGTGTAGGCATTTAACAAGTACTGAGTACCTAGTTACCTACTAAGCATCCATGATGTCTCCAAGGAATGCGAATACCCTTGGGACTCCTAGGTACCTAGGTGTTTATGAATAAGATGTAACTAGAATAAACTTCAATAATTGGTAATATGCACTGCAGAGCTTCATTACCTAGGTCCTACATAGGTAGGTACTAGTTAGTCTTCATGTCTAAATTCTCATCTTCTCAGCTGCTACTTTTGCCAGAGTCGTAGCCGTGGCACCACCCAGAATCTCGAAAATAGCCAAGTCGACCTTCAAAACCTTGACAAACCAGTTGCGTAATTCCACAGCGATCAGTGAATCAACTCCATATGTATGTAGCGGTTGGTTTAGATCAAAGCTCTCCCGCGGCAAAGAGAAGATTGCACTGAGTCTCATCGCAAGACCATTAGCCAGGATATCTATAGTCTCGCCTAGTTCCTTTGAGATAGTAAGCTGGTCAGCTAAGCTCGGACCGCTACGATGGTGCTCATTTTTGCCGCCGGTGGTAGAGGTCATTTGGTGAAGGTTAGCGAACATTGGTTCATGCATCCAGTTCGACGGTTCCATCCCACGACTGATGACATTGGCAGGTAGCTCAAGGCCTATAACTACCTGAGATCGTGCTAAGTCGATTGGAAGAGATCTATCACAGAAGATTTCAAGAAGAGACAGCACTTCTACCTCCTCAATGGGCAGCATCTGCTTGATGTTCATGAACCGGAGCAGCGCTTCCTTGTTCTCTGCAATGTACCCGTCGCTAGGAAGGATTCCAAGGTCTAAAGATATGGCCTTTTCTCCTCGACTTAGTCGATACTGGGCCAATCCATCTTGGAATGTGTTGCCGGTCGCGTAGTTCGACTGGCCTTGCGAGCCGATTATTCCCGAAACTGACGAAAACATTATGAAAAAGTCTAGGGCTCGCGGTAATTGTTGATGCAGATTCCATGACCCAACAATTTTCGGCTTTAAAGAGGAAATCCATGACCCAAAGCTCATGTTCGAGAACATAGAGTCCTAGGTATCGTTAGATTAGCATATATCCATCACAACTTAGGATTCTTCATACCTTGATATCCATTGCCGCTTGGATACACCCTTTAATGGGCGGCATATTACGACTGCAATGATTCAGGACTTCACCAAGCGATTCCGGGTCAGTAATATCACACTTTGGGGTATAGATAGTAGCACCATTTCGCTCCAAGTTCCGTACAAAGGACCTCGATCGGTCATCCTTTGGCCCTGTACGAGAGAGCAAAACAAGATTTCGAGCTCCCTTCGAAACCATCCACTTAGAGATACTTCGGCCTTGTCCTCCAAGGCCACCAGCAATGACAAACGTCTCTTTCGGGCCAAACTTCCAGCTCGAAATGCGTTCGGCGGTTACCTGCATTCAAGCTAAGCATTGAGCCACAGCCAATATTGTCAAAGCGTTTACTTACTGGAACGACATCATCCGGGTTTATCTCCACGACAACTTTCCCTGGATTGCCTCCCCCTTGAAGATAACGAAAAGCATATTCGACTTGAGATATTGGGAATGAGTTTATAGGTGATGGTAAACGCAGAATGTTGCGATTGAACATATCGGATATAGCGACCAGGGCATCGCGTATCAGTCTTGGCTTTTCTGAGACCATGGCCGCAATATCAACGGCGCTGAAGGAAACATTCCGAGCAAACTGGTGCATTTGTAACTTGTTGTGGGAAATAATGTCTTTCTTGCCGATTTCGATGAACCTGCCGAACGAAGCGACACATCCCCATGAAGCGACCAAAGCGTCGCCCGCTAAAGAGTTCAACACAACATCAACACCCCTACCTTGCGTAAGACGTTTGATTCCGCTGGCGAACGAGAGATCTCTGCTATTGAGGATATTTCCCAGAGGTATATCGTATAGAGTGTTCAACAGCTCCTTTTTCTCCGGAGAACCAACTGTTGTGAACACTTGTGCGCCACAGAACTTAGCAATCTGGATAGCAGCTTGTCTTGTACCACCAGCACCAGAGTGAACCAAAACCGATTCTCCTGGGGAGAGTCTGGCTATGACCACCAATGAATGATATGCAGTTATGAAATTTACTGCCAATGAACTAGCACTCGTAAGTGTCATTCCATCGGGTATCTTCACAGCCAATAGCTCTTTACATCGAAGCAAACTCCTGAAAGTATCTAGTCCGCATACAAGAACGTGGTCGCCAGGCCGGAGATTGCAATTAGAACCTGCCCCAACAACTACCCCAGAACATTCGCAGCCAAGTTTATCGTCTGGGATACGTCCTAGGGCCACGAGGCAGTCTTTGAAGTTCACACCTACGGCCTTAATTCGAACTTCAATTTCGTCGCTAGCCAGTGGTCCAGCATAAGAGGTTTGTTCGAAATATAGCGTGTCCAGCAGCCCGGCCTGTCTCACTTTCAGCCTTGTATCGGATTTACCAAAAGGCTGTAGTTTTCTAGAATATCCAGACGAGAAGTCATGAACTTGTCGATTTAGAGAGTTGTTTCCGTAGACTCGGGGGATATGCAGCATGTCTCCAATCTGAACCAATTCCGGTTCATAGTGTCCTGAATGTACCCCACGAAGGAAGTTCCTCAGTGAATGCTCGATATTCGCCCCTAGGGCAGCTGTCTGAGAGGTGTCGATGCCAACCGTCGCAAAGATCTGCCCGCTGTTTTCCATCCGTAGGGTTCTAGCCAAGCCTTGGACGAGACTGATAGGAGAAACACCCTCAGAAGATGGAACTTTCTCTGATAACCACATGATGGATTTGAATCGACCGACTGTTCCATGGAATGACGCATACTCTTCGGGCTCTAGAAGATCAAGCGATAGCCAGCGGTGATCTTGGACGATCACAATCAATTTAGACTCAGTGTCCTGGTTTCCTGCCTCGCTGAAACTGCTATCACTTATGTCTGTAAAACCGAGAATTCTCAACTTCGAATGAACCAGTTCTGCTAAGACCGAATGTGAAGGTTGCTTGAAACCGCTAACGACCAATACCTCTTTCCTTTGAGTAAGGTATGCTTCTGCAAGGTTCAAGGGCGATCTTATAGTGGAGGAAACGAAGATGGTTGATAAATGATTCCCTTCAATATTAGAATCACGAAAAGTGAAATCAATTCCGGCAAAGCCACTTTTCTTGAGCTTCGTAGACCAGCGGTTTTCGAATGCATTATAGTCACCTTCCTGCAGATTTCCTTCTTCTCCTAGATATCATTTCAATTAGATATTAGGCGCCTAAATGTGTGCTTTCGTGTCATATCAAGATACTTACCATACCACCATTCAGGAAAGAAACCAAAGATCGGGCGGCCAATCATAGAATCCGGGGTGATAAAATCTATTACAAGGAGTTTCCCGCCACTATTCTTATGATCAGCGACAAGAACCCAGGCGCATATCTTGAATCCATTCTAACTCACTCTCGTAGTAATTCTCGAAGGTTTCTAAGCGAGGCTAACAGTGAGTTTGTCGTGCGAAGTATCTATAGAGTCGAATTTGTTAGTAAACATAATCTATTTACAGAAATATTTAGGCTTATATGAAGGTTCTTACGTTCGGAACAATTATGAGATCATAGGATCCTGTTTCAAATATTTCATTGATCGATCTTTCTCGAAAATCGAATACATGCAGTTGTATTTTTGGGTCTGTGTCAGCTCCGTCTGAGATCGGCTTGAGGGCGGATTCTGATGAGTCGGCGATATCGTAGCGTGAAAACCTACAAACCGGGCCATTGGATGTTTCCGATATGAGTTGACTTCGAATCAACTTTGAGATTGACACGGGACTAGCTCCTAATTGAAGTATTCTCATGGCAGGGTTCTTATGTGATAGAGTGTCAATATACCGACATAATGGATGATGAAAATTAGAATCGCTGGATAGTAAGTTATAGTACCCGTCGATGATATTGCTTTGATCAAACACTTCGGCGGCCACCCTTTGTCCTTGGAAAACTTCAATGAGATGAGTCTCAAAGCCGGCATATAATTTCCCAAGGGGGCCGGTGTATGCTTTGAGATAATTCCTAAGGTCGTCAAATAGGGGTTCTTCCACATACTTCATCCAATGGGATGGTATATCTAATGGTGGGTGTTTCTTGGCCGCGGATATTTGACTTCGCGCCCAAGCATAGTGCTTCTTCAGATGTGCTTCCACAGTCTGGAAAGAAGATATGTCGAACATATCTATTGCTCGAGAGAGCGACACAAGTATGAACAATTTCAACTTGCTGAGGAGCTCGGCATTTTGTGAATCACCATGAGAGTGATCTTGTAGATATCGCAACATTGGACCTGGGCTTGCTAGGTAAATGTCCGGCTTGAAGATCATATCATAGCATAATACCTTTATTGGCGACTGGTCAGTTGTTAGTTCTTGAATATCGTCAGTAATCAAGGTGGTTTCGATGCCTTCTGCTTCAAAAAGCCAGCTGTCTGTCTCTGTGCCCACGGCGTATATACTAGAGATTTTTCGCCTAGAGCCTATATCATCTCTCTTGATATAAACCTGGACTTCGCTGATTTGAGTTATTCTATCATAATCGAGATTGGAGATCTGTAAACTTGATAGGAACGAGGGTATCCATACTTCATCTTTGCTATGGAGACCTCTCTCAGTGCTTCTAGAGACGCATAATTGAAGAATACTATCAAGCGTGCAAGGATGGAGCACTGAGAATCTTTTGCTAGGGGAGTCGATGTTAGGGCTGTTGGTTGATACACCTGCCACCGCTTGATCCTGATCGCTCCAGAATAAGTGTCTGACCCCTTGGAAAGATGGACCGTACTGGTATCCGTCTTTGCGTAATGCCGCATAGAAGTCTTGAAAACACATTTCTGTGCCGTAGTATGAACGAGTTGTCTCCATTAGACCACGTACATATCTAATTTGGGACACATCCCCATAACCTTCGGGGGAATTCTCCGTGAAAATGGATGCTTTGATTAATCCTCGACAGATTTCCGTGAAATTTTCGTCACATAAGAATAACGAAAATGATGCCCAGGAACTTGTTCTATCAGCAGTATCCTGTAAAAGTTTGAAGTCAAATTGAACTTCGACACCTTTATCACTTTGGGGAATGACGAGAGCCAAAAAGAATTGGACGTCTTTGAGCTCGTATCTCACAATAGTACGGCCTTCTAATATCTGAGTGATGCCCTCGAGGCCATTATAATCATGCCCGCTGCAGGGTATAAAATTTCCCCATTGACCTAATTGACCTACATTAGTGGTGGTGCGAAGATGGGATAAATTGAATGGGTTCGAATTTGAATATAAGTATTACCTGGTGATCTTCCAGCCACGAGATTGAGGATTTCCTCAAGATATTTCGCCACCGCGGCTCCAATGGGTTCCAGTCTGCTACTGGGCATCCAAGGAATTCACTGTAGGGGTATGGGTAAAGTCGACTGTTCTTCGCAATTCGCGACTCGCTCCAGTGTACTTGCGAGTGGTCGTAAGGGTATTCAGGTAATGTCGTCAACGCCCTAGATAAATCTTGTAAATGATCGAGATTGTTGACAAGGCCGAGATTAATCCTAAATCCACGACAATGTAGATTTCCTATCGATTCTAGCAGGGTAACATCTGCAGGCTTCCCTCACATTAAAGGAGAAGTGTACGAAATCTGGGCTGAGGATGATATTGTTTTGCTTATATCGCGGATTGCTCCCCCTAAGACACTGTGCGGTCCAATTTCGACCATATCAGACACTCTCGTGTAGTTTCGGTGGCTCAGGTCAATCTTCTTGGTTGAATTCTTTGCGAAGTTTTGATATAAACGTTGAATTGCGTCTTTGAAACGTACCGGAGAGACCATATTGTTAACCCTGTATTCAGGTTCTCGAAGTTTGTATGCAGATATGTTCTCTCCAGTAACAGAAGATATCATAGTGAAGTGCTGTGAAGGCTGCTGTCCTCTGGAGAGGTTTCCAATGAGTTGCTGATATCCTGTCGCAATCGAGATCATGTGCGAAGTGTGATATGCAACTGGTACCTTGAGTACCCTTGCGAATATGCCGTCCTTTTCAAGTTTAGTCTGAAGCGTTTGGACTAGTAGTTCATCTCCTGCAACTGTTATGCTTTGGTAACTGTTGAAGCAAGCCATAGACAGCACCCCTCCTTGCGTAGTAGATAGAATTTCTTCGAGGTAAGGGCGTAGTGAAGCTTCGTGTGTTCCAACGGCCATCATTGCGCCGCGAAAACCACTTTGGGAAGACTCGGCAAGCTTACTCGAAAGCAAACCACGGAAATAGGCCAGTTTCCATGCAGAGCGACGACATATGGCTCCAGTACTATAAGCTGCTGCGATCTCCCCACTTGAGTGCCCGATAGAAATAACAGGATAGATGCCAAAAGAGTGCAGAAGATCGACAAGCGCAACCTGTAGTATAGTACAGAGAGGTTGCGCAAATCTAGGCTCGTGAATATCCGGTTGGGTTCCGCGGCCTCTGTATAAATCTAAGAAATTCACTTATGAGAAATAATGACTATCCAAGTGTACACTTGGGACTCTTACCACTTGCCCTCCAGAAACAGCCAATAGTTTCTAGATAACTATCAGCCTCATCGATGGAGTCACGAAAGACTGTATATGAGAACAATTCCCTGCCCATTCCCGCCCATTGGGCTCCCTGACCTGTGAAAATAAATGCTGCGCTTCGGTTAGATAGCGATGCGATTGGTGTATGAGAAGTTATTAGTTTCTCTATAAGGTTACTTATTGAAGTTGCAACCGCAAATATTCTCCAAGAATGCAGTGTACGTCTTTGAGCTAGAGTATGCGCCAAAATTACAAAGTAGTCTTGGCTAACCTCATTGTTGGCTATTCCTTTCTCTAGATATTCTTGGTAGCATCTAGCTAGGTGAGATGCAACTTTCTGGTCACCTGCGGACCATACGAAGAGCAAAGGTCGACCGTGGGAAGTGCTCTCACCTTTTTGGCAAGGATCTGGTGTAGGATTGCTTAACAACTGAACTGAAGTACGATGTTTACCTACAAGACCTCGAGCTTTCAAGTAGTGGAAGGCATCATCTAGGATAGCATGTGCGTTTGTCCCTCCAAATCCGAAGCTATTGACACTCGCACGGCGTAGCCCTGGTTGTGGCCATGGAATAGGGGTATCCGGGAACTAAGATAGGCGTTAACGCACCATGTCAACATATACTTCCTAGTGGATAGCACATACCTTGAGGTTCAGAAAGTCAGCATCAATATTTTCATTAAGCTTATTAAGTCCAGATATTGGAGGGATAATGCCATTTTCTAAGACCAAAATTGTCTTGATCACTCCTGCAATTCCAGCTGCGCCCTCAAGATGTCCTATGTTGCTTTTGACGGAGCCACTAAATAGAGGAATGTAAGACTACTACTGCGATCTGATTGCGATAGAGCATGAACCGCTAAGTTCGTTCACTTACACAATCAACGGGTCACTTCGATCTCTTCCGGGGCGAAACACGTCGCCAATTGCCCCTGCTTCTAGAGGGTCTCCTGAAGCCGTTCCAGTACCATGAGCTTCAAAGAATCGGGTCTGAGACTTTTCGATATTAGCCTTGCGATATGTGTTCTCTATAAGATCCCTCTGCATCTTCTTGCTGGGTTGTGCAAGGTTAGTGTGTCCATTCTGGTTCGTTCCAATGGCTCTAATGACGGCCCGAATAGTATCTCCGTCTCTGATAGCGGTCTCGACTGGCTTTATGATGAGAGCAGCAATTCCTTCTCCTCTACCGTACCCGTTCGCTTGGGAATCAAAACTATGACAGATTCCGTCTGGGGAGAGAAAACCGAGACTAGAAAGGCTTATGAATAGATCCTTTGTTAACAGAAGGTTGGAACCGGTTACGATACTCTAGGTTAAGTATCGATGCATCAGTCTATGCACCATATCCAATATGACGTACGGGTAAAAAGAATAGACGAACCATATTTGATTGACCGCTCATGAGCGATTGGCATGCTATATCTAACGCTACCAGACTGCTTGAACAAGCTGTGTCAATAGTCATGCTTGGACCTGTTAGGTCAAAGAAGGTGCTGATTCTGTTTGATAATAAACTACCAGCTAAACCAGTCGCGGAGTACTTTGGCAGGTTGTCGGCGTCCTTCGCCGCGTTCATAGCGTAATCCGCAGTGAAGCAACCAGTATATACTGAAGTGTCGGATCCCTTAATAGAGTCCGTTGTGATTCCAGCTAAAGATATTAATTACTTGGTACATGATAGGTGGCAAACCCTCAAAGGGTATTTAAGGTCACAAACTAACATACCGTTTTCAAGAGCTCTATATGTAGTTTCTAGAAGGAGTCGCTGTTGTGGATCTGTTGCCGCAGCTTCCTCTGGGGTCATTCCAAAGAATCTAGCGTCAAATTCACCAATGTCCCCATGAAGGAAAGAAGCCCTCTGGGGGAAACCTAAGCATACCTAGGTTAACAAGCCATCAATAGTCTAGGAGATAGGGTGCATGAAGCTCAAGCTATGATTAATTCTTGTGGAAGAAAAATGCAGGCCAAGAGACGAAAAGGTAACCTACATTCGCCGTGCGATCATTGCCGCCCCCGTGAGATGTGATATTACGAAAGCGGGTTGAAGGAAACTCGGAAGATGCACATCTACCTGATATCAGAAGCTCCCAGAATGACTCCGTGGAGTTTGCATGGGTAAATATGAAAGAAAACCCGATAATTGCGATATCTGAACGAGGTGTCATGTTAAGACACGAATCGGAATGCGAGACCATCACTGCATACACTGTTACTGTCACCAAAGCACACGACCGAGGGTCAAAAAGCAGCCCGGCTGACAGGATAGGCAGAACAGTGATAGGTATGCGGGATATAGGGATTTACATGTAAAAGTGAGCCGTTTTGGGGAGAGTGAAAAATTACAACGCGGTCGATATGTCATGTGCGCCCTAGCCACACATACCTCGGAACAAATAAGAAGATAGGTAGGTAGTAGGGTAGGTAAGGGGATTACCTAAGTAGTAATCAGGTTTCACAGCATCTAAGGATATCCAACCATTCAGCTCCATCCTTGTTGAGCCAACATTCCTAGGTAGGTATCCAGCCGATCTAACTGGCTTCCAGGTTGTGATGTCTCCCTGTACTAGTGGCTAGGTACCTACCTAGGTACCTAGGTAGATCACATCACATCACACATACCTAGTAATTTCGAGGTCCTATCCAGCCAACGTGAAGATACTCAATAACTTGAGAAACAAACAAAAAAAATTGAAAAGAAAAAGGGGGGGAGATTGGCGACTTAGACTACCTACTACCTAATCGGTAAACTGTTGGATCCGCCGAACTTGCACATATCTCGCTACGAAATCCCTGGACAGACCAATCGACCTGCATATCACAAGCAAGTACCCATTTAACGTGCCAGTAAGCTATATATACTGTATTTTCAGTATAATCAGCAGTAAACCACCCGAATTTTCGAACCGCTTCTCTCATTCACTCACCCATTGGAATCCCGACACTCGTAATATCAATATGAGATTCCTATGTCTACATGGATTCGGAACTAACTCGAAAGTGAGATACTGTCAAGTTACTATATTTTTCAGATTGGATATATAACTAACGAGTCAGATATTTGAGACGCAGACTGGTGAGTTGCTGATCGACTTCCTGAGAAATTTGCAAAGCTGAACTATTGGCCCTCCAGCCGCGATCCGCTACGATTTGGGGGACCACCATACGTACGAGTTTGTAGAGGGTACCTTGCCAAGTCCAGTGGCTCCTGGACTGCATGGGATAGCTTCTGCAGATGACGAATTCTTCTCCTATGTTGATCTAGATGATCTAGATACCTGTACTTCAGCGCTTATCAACCTCGACACCTATATTGCAGAAGAAGGTCCATTCGATGGCGTTTTGGCCTTTTCCCAGGGAGCTATGATCGCGGCAACATATATCATCTGGAAGACGAGACAAGACCCAGTACTGCAACGGAATTCTCCCACTTTCAGATGTGCTGTGTTCTTTCCCTCTTGGGATCCATATGATCCAGATTTACTTTGGAAGAGCTGCCTCCGTCCAATGACACACTCAGCTGATGGAGAGATGATTCAAATTCCCACGGCCCATATATGGGGGCAGGATGATATTTCATCAGCGAAGGCAGCCAATCTAAGTGGTATATGCTCATCTCGCACGAGGCAGGTCTATGTACATCCAGGGGGCCACGAAGTTCCTGGGGCAAAGATGAATGTTGCTGTCAAATCTAGCATCCGAATTATCCGGAGAACAATCTCGCTAGCCGATGAAATTACTCGTACAGATAGGAAATAGACCATCCCTTTGTAATATGCTACTAGTGTGAATATTGCTACTTTTAATAGTGATCCCCCCGTAACGAGAATGAGGAAGGTATTGGTTGTGATTTTACGAAGTAGAGAATTATCCGTGGAATTCAATCCACCCTGATCTGGGACCTCCGCCACATCAGCGCTATGCTGAATATCGATACAACTGCAAATCCAAGCACAATGTCCATCTGGAGATTGAATCCCCTCACAAATGTACTTCGAACAATTTGCTGTAACTGGCCAGGAAGTGTATCTATAGTCGCCGTCGTCTGGAAAATTTCATCAATCTGTGAATTGGTCAAAGTGCCGAGCAGTTGATCTTTTATCCACCCATTTCCTACGGCTGTAGTGATGGAAACAACAAACGCACTTCCTAGAAAACGAAACTGGGTTCCGGCTGCTGAGGCGACCGCTGATTTCATGTATTAGTTAAAGCTACTACTTGATTTTGTCTAGCGGTAATTTACTTACCTAAATCTCTCTTTTCCACCATGTACGGTGTTAGTAGCGTAACGAGGCCAATGCTTATCCCCATTCCCACACCGGTCAAAACCTCAAGTCCGTATAGAGGAGTCCAATCTGGATTGTCTGCGGGGCCTCGAGCCATGAAAATCAACCCCAGCATTTGAAAGATTGATCCAGCAAGGCCGATGTATATAGGAGGTACCCGTCGGTTCTTCGATATCATAGCAGTAATCGTAACACCGATGGGACCCATCATCACGAACGGCAATAAACATACGCCGGCTTGCAGCGGGCTGGCTCCTACCGTTGTCTGGTAACGAATAGGAAGTTGAATGATACACGTTACGCTGACTGAGCCGGTCATAAACGAATTTCTTCATGTATCCCATTAGTATTAGTACCAAGGTAAAGTTCCGCGATAAGTGAAAAAAAAAATAACGTACACTAGAAGGCCTATTATTTCTCGGTTTTGCAAGAACCGCCAGGGGAAGACGGGTTCCGTATCGCTTCGAGGACGAGATAAATAATGCTGACTGGCGAAAAAGGCAATCCACACGAACACGGAAACGCATATTGGGGCGATGACAGTCGCAGACGTCCAGTATAATAATATAGCAGCCTGTTCGAGCCCGCTGATAAGAAGGGCCAGTGCCGCAAGCATAAGAAAGGTCCCTGTGAAGTCGATGGCCTTGAAGTTGACTCCCTGTCTCCTCCGCACTAGTCCTTGGTATGGGTAATCGTTCGGGACCACGAGAAAGACAACGATCGTTGCGATGGCGCCAGATGGGACACTACAATCATTAGTCTACCCCAATGCGTACGAGTATAAATAGCTTACTTTAGTAAGAATACCCATCGCCAAGTAGATCCCTGCGATATCAACCCACCAAAAATGGGACCGAGAGCATTACCCAGGGCGGCCGCGCCAGCGGACACGGCCGCAATCTGGGGTAACTTGCTTGCTGGCTTCAACTCGTAGAGCATAACGACGGCCACTGAATAGACGCCCCCGGCTCCGAGACCCTGGAATGCGCGGCAGATAATTCTAAAATCAGATTTAGCTGGGGCCGAAGTGGTTGGCCGAAAAATAACACCCACAGTTGAATCATAGTCTGAGATGCACCACTCCCCCCTGCAAACGCAGTAAATATGATTAGACAAGTAATGTATGTCGACTTGCGTCCTATGTGATCACTAATCTTCGCCCAAATCACTAGCCCAGCTGACAGAAGCGCGTTGTTAAAAAGGGAATTTCATCGGATAGGACGGCGAGCTTCTTACATGTGTAAGTTATCAAGTATGCTGTAACTACCCAACTGGCTCTCACAAAGTCGTGAAGATCGTTCGTTATAGATACTAGGGCTGTTCCGATGATGGTAAGTTCAAGGTTCGCGAGGAAGAGCGCAAGTCCTAATCTACATCTAAGTTAGTTAGAGGATTTTAGGACATAAATACTAGGTATTCATCACCTACGCTGCCATGATAACGTGGGACCGCCATCCAGTGATATAATTAAATCCGTAACCCTCCTCGTATTTTGTAGAATTATCTGTGCTATTTTGTAGCCCGTCTGCCCATTCCCCCATCGCCAGATTGGAACCGCCGTTGGTTAAGGAATTACTCGAATTCGTCATAATGGTCGCCGACGTGGTTCGAGATAGGAAGCTTACGATATGGTCAACCACCTATTATCGACAGGAAGGTGATGTTTACCGGAATTCTAGATAATATGTTGTAAGAGTTAATAACACCTCAGTATGTGGCCGTAGCCACCTAACAACCTACCTGTAGCGAGGGAACATGACCCCCAAAAGGACGCTATTGTTCCGCCTAATGGCCCTGGGACCTGGGTGCCAGATAAAGAAACCTTGGAATAGATCGTGTTAGGGCGGCATGTGAATTACCCCAGGGCTATTAAAACCAAATGCACCAACATTGAACCTGCCTGCTAACACTGCAACTAACCACTAACCACACGCCATAGAAAGAGGCCCTAGTAATAATTTGTTACTATAAAAGACCAAGGGCGTGAGGAAAGTAACATGCAGGTTGGTAAGGGATATTGGGGATTGACAAGTGAGCCCCTCTTTAGTGACAAATGGAGGCATTGGTAATAAATAAACAAAGAGCTAGGTACCTTCTATGTACCTGCTAGATATAGGCATGGCATCTAGATGTAAGAGCGGCAAGTTGCACACATACAAAAAGCAACCAAGCCACACTGCATTGCACTTAGCAATCAGCGACGTAAGGGATCTCTTCCATGCGAGTTGGCGGGCTAGCTGGCAGGCAAGCTGTGCGGCAGGATCCTCCCATCTTCTATTATCCAGTCCCCATCTCGGGAAGAGATGCTAACATTCTCATTTCCTCTCTTCGTAGGTATTCTTCGAAAGTAGTCATAGGAATCCCGAACTTAGCTTGCAAAGCCTCCCCGTCAATGGTCAAGTTGACGTGATTTGCCCAAAGTTGGAACATCTGTATCACGACCGCATCTCTCGCGGTCTCGACCTCCTCGGGAGTGCGTTTTCTGAGCTTGAGGTCCCTTCCGACAACCCTCTTGATTGCACTTCTGACTTGTTCGGCAGTAAGGTTCTCATTGCCTAGTTCAATTTCCTGGCCACCGAATCTGCCTTGGTCTTGCAAAGCGGCAGCGGCAAATTTTCCAATGTCCAATTCGTCTATGTGTGGCATTTTAACCCCATCATCATAGGAATGTACTAGTTCGTTATTGTCTGCTAGGCCAGGACAGTAAGACCTACTGTTGGGCAGCAGGTAATTAGAATGAATCCAAGCCGGTCGGAGAATTGTGTATTGCAACCCGGACTTCCGAACGATGTCCTCGACCTCTAGTTTTGCTTCAAAATATGCGCGTAGACTTGGGTCATCGTAGCCGTTCTGACTTCCATCCCACTTCCCTCTATTCCCAGTAAAGAATGCGGTAGAGACAACAATGGCCTCTACCTTAGCGTCTAGACAAGCTTGAATAATCACTCGCGTTTGCCGTGGCATTGAATCGCGATTCGCGGACGGAGTCAAGTTTAGAAAGATGCCCCTGCATCCACTGGCTGCTTCTGAAAAAACGTCAAAGTCCTCATGAGTCCCTTGAAATATTCCAACGCCTCTTTTCGCCAGTTCTTGTGCCGATGGTGCCAGGGAGTTTCGAACAACGGCACGGACCTTGGCATCAGCTTCTAGTAGAAATCGGATAGTTGCGCCTCCTTGTTGACCAGTAGCGCCGGTAATCAAATACGTAGCCATGCTGAACCGTCTGTGTTAAGACGTACTCAATTGCGAACGAGATATTTGATATATTTTGAGGATTCTCAATATGGTTTTATAATCATGATCTAGGTAGAATGGCTGCACGTGAAAGCGAACAGTAACACTGCAAGGGATACTTATGCGTCAGCGTAACTTTGAGTTCTCTCATATCGTACCCTGGGCTCTTCTGTCCGGCGCACTCAGCGGAGCTTCAGTGCATTTGATGTACTTGTAAGCAGCCAAACCATCTAAAGATAAAACCAGTGTAGCTGATGACAGTCTGACTGTAGATACCTATGCACTGTATTTTACCGCAACATCCCCTAATACCCGCTTTAACAAAGCTGTATTATTTAATCCCTACTATCCTACCCTACCTAGGAAAATAGCGGATTCAATTATCACCTCTGCTATTTTGATAGTACCCATTGATGATGAACTGGGCCCTTTCATCATTCGCGACACCTGAAGTTTCTCTGATGATTATGTATACAATGGCTATTAGGGTTAATGGGAGCACACCTGAATTATATGATACGTACCAAGCACATAGATACTGCTGTTAATACCCTATTAAGCATTCCGAACTACCTACCTATGTACCTAGGACCTAGGTCGGTAACTGTCATAGGGACGATGGCTGCTGTGATGTTTAGGCAATTCTTTTTAGGCGTCACTCACCACTTCCGGGTTCTTATACTTTTGAGCAGCTTCGACCGCGTTGTAAAATTAAAATAACGCGGTCAGTATTGAGTGGTATGTTTAAAAGTACGAAGAATGTGATCGAGTGAATAATGATTTCAGTCTTAGGTGTTATTGTTGTAAACATTGAAAACAGCATGAAAATGACACGAGATGTCTTCATAATATCCGTACGGACTCATATATAACGTGTTTTCGTTTGACATACCCACATGTTGCACATGACGTGCTTTCGCATAGGTCGTATACACGCCTTAATATGGCTCAAGTCCATCCGTTCCCTAGTCGTACGCTTCCTCGTACTCTTCCTCATACTCTTCCCGAGCTTCCTCAAGTTCTTCAAAATCGCTACTACTAGCATCGGAGTCTCTGGCTTTGGCGAGAGCTTCCTCATAGTCCTCACGAGCGGAGCGTACAGACTCGCGATCGCTAGCATCGACGTAGTCGCCCTCCGCATTATAAGTCGGTTCGTACACCGGCTCAGAGTAAACCGGAGCAGGGGGAGGAGCTGTGTATACAGGAGCCGACGCATGTTTCTCGTCGTCGGAAGAATCGTCTGCGCAGATATTAGCACAGAAAAGAATAAAATAAGTAATAATCTTGGAGTAAAGGAACTTACCAAGAGCATTGGCGATCAATGCGCCGCCGATAGCACCGACCGCAAGACCACCAGCAGCGCCCAGCAAGAGTCCACCGTGGCCGCCTTTCTTCTTCTTCTTTTCCTCGCCTCCATGTTCTCCACGACCTTCCCCAGAGTAATGACCATACGCGAGATCGTCATCTTTATACCCATGACTGCTCTGTTCTCCGTGGCCACCGTAGGAACCGTATCCACCCCCATGTGATTCATGAGAGGAATATCCGTAGCCACCGGAGGGTGCATTGTGAGACGAGTAGCCAGGCTCACCGTATCCTCGATCTTCTCCTGAATGTCCCCCGGCATGGTACCCGGGTGCTTCCCATTGGGAACGGCCGGTGGCTTGCTCGTAATAATACCATCGTTGATATTGTTGGTCGTATTGAGGTACCCACCCAGAGGGAATTGGCGGCTTATCTGGTGGCGGCGAGTAAGTCGGTCCAGAGCTTGGGGGTGCAGGGCTACTTTGATAGCTATGAGGAGGAGGAGTATTGTAGGAGCCCTGCGGCGGTGGGCTGTTATAAGAACCTTGAGGTGGGTACGGAGCTTGATAATTGCCTGGAGAGGTAGATTGAAGAGGTCTATCACCGTATGGCGGGTACGGCTGTTGGTTATAATTGCTACCGTACTGTTGAGATGGAGGCGGATAGTTATGCTTGCCTAGTAGGAAACTTAGCTTAGCTTCAATATTTAATCATTTCTTTTTCTATTTCTTTTCTTTTCCTTTTTTTTTTTGTTGTTGCTTTATTCAAAAAGATAGATAACGGCTGAGCCAATACAAGAAAGTGGTGACTAACCTGGATATCCGGGACCTTCTCTCTCCCTCGGCTTCTCGGAGCCGAGGTCTAGGCCGTCCAACTTACTTGCCAACTTGTTAAGAAAAGACATGGTGATAAACTCAAGCTCTCCTTATACGAGTATTTCGCCTTTTTGAAGTTTCTACTATTAGATTAGACTAGTCAAAAGCGTAGCACACTCAACACCTGGGCAATTTGAGAGATATTGAGAGATATTGAGAGATGGTGACAAGACCTAAGAAGATCTAGTTCCCTTCAATATTGTCAAGGTCAATCAATGGATTGCCAAGGCTGCGGGCTGACAGTCTACAGCGTGGTTCAGCGGCTACGAGAGAGAATTGGGTCGGAATCCTGCTGTAACCCGCAGCGGTCTTCTACGCCTAATGCCACCTAAAATATTATGAAAAGGAGGTAGGGAATGTTTTAATGGGTAGTAGTGGTATGAATTATAAATAGCTATATCTATGTATTGGCAATTGAGTTTTACTATGTACGACTTGACTTAAGACTTAAAAGATCCAATGCTAATAGCTCTTGCCTTCAAGCTTCAGATGATCTCAGGTTGTTCTTGTGAGATGGGTGATCAAAGGTCGCAAAAAGAGCCCAACTCGGTTACACGGCAGCGAAACAACCCACTAAGAATTGGCGGCCTCTCCAATTTTGCCCCTCCTTCTCTTTCTGCCCCTCCAACCCCTCGCTTAGTCCTACGCCAAGAGCCAAGAACCCCCTTTCCAAAGTTCCCTCCTCCATCAGCATAATCAGCCCTAAATCAATTCAAGGTTAGCAGCGGTTACAGGTACCAGGTTCACTGGGCACACTTATTAAGCTTCTCCCTAAGGATAAGGAATCTCTTTAGCTTACGATTTCTCAGCCGCAAATATTCGTTTGACATACGTAAACCTTAAACGAATCATCTTTTCCTATCAATTCCATCGATTTCATCAATTCAAGGTTTCCTAAAGGCTTAAGAATCAAGAACCTTCGTTGCGGACTAAGCTTGAGAGGATTGGTCATTCATCTTTTATACTTTACTTTCTTCCATAGGTAGACTTTTGCATTCAATTAACAGGATGTCGGGTTGGGGTTATAACCAACAAGGCCACCAGGGTCACCAGGGTCACCAAGGTCATCAAGGCTACGACGAAAGATACGGTGGTGGATATCAACAACCTCCTCCTCAGCAGTGGTCACCGCCGCCACCTCAAGGCTATAACCAAGGTCATAGTCAATATCAACAACAACAACAATATCCTCCACAACAGTATTCCGGAGGTCCTCCTCCGGGTCAGTATCCCCCTCAAGGTCCCCCACCCGGACAATATCAGAACCAACCTTACCCGCCTCACCAACCGCCACCAGGTCAATATGGACAGCCCCCGTCTCATTACTCCCAAGGAGGTCCTCCCCATCAGCAATATCCAGGTCGTTATCCACCACCTTCAGGTCCTCCCCCGCCCGGCCTAGATCCTTATGGTTATCCTCAACACCCTGGTCAACAGGGCTACGGGGGTCCACGTCGAGACGGTCCTCCTCCGCCAACGGCCCCGCAGCAGTTCGGTCATGGTGCCCCCGAAGGCTACACTTTCCAGTACTCAAATTGTACCGGAAAACGCAAGGCATTGTTGATCGGCATCAATTATTTCGGCCAGAAGGGCGAGCTACGTGGTTGTATCAATGACACCAAGAACGTCTCCCAATTTCTCATGGAGCGTTACGGATACAAGAGAGAAGACATGATTATCCTAACTGATGATCAGCAAGATCCTATCTTAATTCCTAATAAGGCCAACATCCTTCGAGCCATGCAGTGGCTTGTTTCTAATGCTCGGCCTAACGACGCCTTGTTCTTGCACTACTCAGGCCATGGTGGACAAACTCAAGACGAAGGTAATTGATTCGGGCCTACTTTTATATTTCTATATCTATATCTATGAATACGAAAGACTTACTTACCCAAAAATGCAGATGGCGACGAAGAGGATGGTTATGATGAGGTCATCTACCCTGTTGACTACGAGAGAGCTGGCCACATTGTCGACGACCAGCTTCATCAAATCGTTGTCAAGCCTCTGCAAGCAGGAGTGAGATTGACGGCTATCTTTGATTCATGCCACTCCGGTTCGGTTTTGGATTTGCCTTACATCTACTCCACCAAAGGCGTTTTGAAGGAACCCAACCTTGCCGCCGAAGCCGGTCAGGGGCTTCTCAAGGCATTCTCCTCTTACGCCTCGGGAGACGCGGCAGGAGCTGCCAGCGCTATCTTCAACTTTGCTAAAACGGCTTACAGGGGAGATGACGGATACAAGAAGACGGTTCAAACCAAGGTTTGTTCACTACCCTAATTCATCCAATCATTTCACGGACAGGTACTGATTCGGGATCTTCCAGACCTCGCCTGCGGACGTAATTATGTGGTCTGGTAGCAAGGATGACCAAACATCGTAAGTACCTACCTACCTAATCACTCAATTCGATGCGACTTTGAGCTGGAAATACTCACAATCCTGTAGGGCGGATGCGACAATCGCGTCTCAGGCAACCGGAGCAATGTCTTGGGCTTTTATCACAGCAATCAAGCAAAACCCTAAGCAGAGCTATGTTGAACTTCTCAACAGCATCCGTGATGTATTGGAGACCAAGTATTCTCAGAAGCCACAGTTGTCATGTAGTCATCCCCTTGGTAAGTCATTTATATCTACCTATGGATCTAGCGAACACAGATTACGAGCTAATATTTGTAGATACGAACCTCCTCTTCGTGATGTAAGCAGGGATTATATGGAAGTTACTGAGCAATAGTACCCTGCTTGTTACTACAGCGAAATTCTTACGCTAGAGAAGAAATCACGTCAAGTTGGTACGATTTAGTTTTATGAAGGTGACGGGTCAATTCAATAATTCCGCATCATGGTGGGGTTCTGCGGAGTAATCGCATTATTCCGTGCGAATTTACCAGTGATTCGTATTATCATAAGCGTCACGATCAATGACTTTTTTTTTCCAAATATTCGTCGCATGACTAACCCATATATATATACAAAGTATAGCCAAATAATCCATCCATAGGTAACAAGAAGTCGGTGATTTTACCTAGTGGGTATCCCAAGGGGCTTGATTGGTGACGGGCTTCTTATTCTTGCGCTGATGATTATTCCGCTCATTATATCTCAGGGAATAATGAAATGACCGTCCCACAAGAGCTTTCAGCTATCCATACGTTGCCATTCAATACCTATACTGCTCGTTATAGAAGTTATCCATAATTTGGTAGCTTAACATTGAACCACAGCAGGACCAGGGTTCGTGTAGCTTGTCGGCGTTGGCCAGTACAACTGGAAGAGGATGCCAGGGTCGGACGCCTATGAAATATTAGATGTCATTTTTCATAAATATCTAATAAGAATATTCAGACATATTTACCTTATACGCGCCAGGCAGCAACACGCCGGAGAACGTCTTGGAGCCTCCGCCCGAAACGTGCAACTGGGCGCAAGCTTGGTAGAACTGCATCGTCATTAGCAATCAAGTTCTCGAAGCGCTTCTCAATTTAATCGCATACCTGAGCACCACCCGTGCTACCTGCGCTGTGCAAGGCGATGTGCTCCACTCGCAACAGGTAGTAACCCTCCGCGAGACACGTCGGGATCTTAACAGACACCTCCTCCAGTCCCGCCGACGGCCAGGTAATCTCCTCACCGAACGTGGGTCCGTCTTGGTAGATCTTGAACCATGAGGCGCTTTCGCCGTTGAACGACTCGGCCGTCTGCCCCGCGGGAGCTTTTGCCATGTAGAAGGCTAAGGGGCCGGGGTGCTGAATCGCGCCGTCGACGCGGAACCCAACAGTGTCTCCTGCCTTCACCGCCATCGTCTTCGCTCCGTTGGAACCCGGCTCTATCTCGTAGCATCGGATCTGGGAGCTTTGGACGTCTGTCACAGGGCCGTGAGACTGGAAGTTGGTGGTTTTCCTGACGTATGTCCAGTCTTCTTCTGTAACACCATTGTAGACCAACCCCGGGAAGGTGTCTCGATAATTGTCAGCCTCATACAGGGAGAAGGGTATTGTTAACCACGCTTACAGTGAGCTTGGGCCGCCCCCAGAAGGGCCACCACTGCAAGAGTCTTCATTGCGGTAGCGAGACAGAAGAGGCCTTTAATTGGAAGTATAGGTAATGAACAAACTAGACTCTTGCCAGAATCACCGAATCGGGAGACGGTTTATATAAACGTTCACTGGAGTTTGCATGTCTACCCTCATCTTATATATAGGAATATATCGTTCCGTCTGGGCACGCCGAATGATACATATCGTCGTACTTACCTACTTAGACAAGGGTGGCTGGGGGGAGGTTTGAGAATTGGCTAGACGTTGAAAGATCGTGAACCGGGCGAAAGGACTATAGTGTAATAGCGTTGCGACGCCACTCGTTTCTGTAATAGTTATTGCCATGCTGCCTGCTAGGTACCTACCTGTCTCCTTAACAACTCAATCTTGGGCTTCTGTGCCCCTGTACATCATCTCTTGGCTCACAGATGGCGATATTATCCAGGGTTGCAGCAAACATTCAACATACCTAGACCACGCATAACAGAGGTAGGTAAATTTAGACCTAGATTGGACGCTTCGCCTTCGGATATTCTAGTAGTCACTTGTGCATTTTTCATTCCTGCCTCTTAACCTCGTGCATATTTTCATCAGTCGTAAAAATTTCAGCCTCTTCATTGACCGATATCACTCGACCTCAAGTACAGCTTTGGTTCCTACCTACATTCGCCCTTTGTAATTTGCCATATGTAGCATAACTTGACACCCACGCTGAGATTGGTAAACGGATTGTGTCATGCCGATCATACCCCATGTAGAGAGTCCAGCGAATCGTCTGTTATTCCCATTTAGGAAGCGACGGGAGATCAACTCGAAGAACGAATTAGGGAGGTCCTTTGAACCCGGATCTTGAAGCAGGGTTGCGCGGGTGCCGTTGTTACCTATGCGACCACGACTTTCCATCGTTAGATCTCATCTATTATTAATGAGAATAATCCGATACCTGTGTAGTATAATTTCCCTAACGCAAGTTGTTAAGTGCTTGTTCGCCAAAGAAAAAAAAAATCTACAAGGTAAGTAGGTAGGTAAGTAGACCTACCTAAGACTTAAGTATCTTCAATAATTTGCGAATTTCGTCGAAATAACATGTTGGTTGATTCTGCGTACGAAGTAAGTCAGTGAGTGGCACAGTTCAATAGCAATCTTGGCAATCGGAATCGAGTCAATGAATTATAACGCCCCTGAAAAGTTCTATTATTCGTTTCTAGCACGGCAAATTTTATTGCTATGAGTATTTTCATGATATCAAATGCCAAAGTATTATAGCTTCAACTGAAATCAAAGCTCAGTGCATCACCCACCTACGTAATTCGTTCCCGATCCTACGTCTAGCTTCTTTGAACCCACGACATTGTTTCTCACGATGGCCAACCCGACTTCACCGCTTAAAGTGTCAAGTAAAACCATGATGTCTTTTCCCAACGAAATATTTGATCAGATCTTTTCATTGACGACATTCGACGCCCTGCTTAACTGCCGCCTCGCAAATAAAGATCTGTGCTCCCTCGCGACACCGTGGGTTTTTCGTCAAACCTACCTCGAAGCAGCTGGAGGCATGTCACACTTCGTGAACATATCTCGGACACCGCGTCTTCGCAGTTGCATTCGCGAGGTTACCATCGACACTCACATATGGCCCCTCGTTAAATATGGACGCAATGAGACTTTCAAATTCCCGTTCGAGTTCTTCGTTGCCTTGCCCAATCTCAGGCTCTTCTCAGGACTTAAGAAGCTCAATCTAAATTTTGTCGAAGCTTGCGGCGGATACCACGACGAGTTCAAGACTACCGAAGAGAACTATGACTTCCGATATTATGTAATGTGGAACGTGTTCAGTTGTTTGACCGGAGATTGGACAGCTCAATTCTCGTTCATGTTATATGATGAGTTGGATGTGCCTGTGGTCTACGAAGGGGATGAGGAAGTTGACCCGGACAAGGTTCGCGAGGAAATAAATTCGGCGGCTGCAGAAATCGCACAAATCGCAGAGGGCCTACCCAGTGCTATTGAGCTCGAAACCCTGACGATATGCAACTTGGCCGCTTACGACGAAACTCGCCTAACAAGATCCGATTTATTCAAGCAAGTCCTCTCTAGTGTGACGGATCTAAGGCTTTGCTTCCTCTTCGAGGAACATGAAAGCATCAAACATTCCGCGTTGTGGTTCGAAGAGCAATATGATTTCACGGAATCCTTGCACAAAACCTGGCTGGTGCGGGATGTCGCTAAGAACCTCCGTACACTCTACTTGCACTCCAGTACGCATAGTTTTATCTACTGGGGCTGGTTTCCCAGAATGGATTTCCGAGACGTAAACCGAGGTACTGGCCCGGAGTCCGGCTTCCCCAAACTTGAAGTCCTAGCACTTGGAAAATACGTCTTCTCGCACGAATGGCAAATAGAGTGGTTCGCGTCGCTTGGTCGCCAGAATGGTCATGGCGGTCTTCGGCAGCTTTATTTAGACGACTGTCCCATCCTAAGTTCTGCATGTGTTTGGGGAAAGCTAGATGAGAAGCCAGGCTCTGTAGGTTATCCTCGAAAGAACGCCATGCTCTCTTTCGAGTACGATGGCCAGTGGTACACTGACGGGACGGAAGTGCCTTACAGCCTACGATGGCATCATGTTTTATCTTATTGGAAGGCGAATATGACGGCGCTAAAGGTTTTCGAAGCTGGAAATAGTTCTTGGGGCTCATATCTAGAGCTACTTACTAAGCTAACATATCCGAAGGAATGGGTCGCCGCGCGTGAACAGGAGAAGACAGCTAATGACGCAGATTTTACTTTTGACGGTGCTGTGCAATATATCGAATATGACCAAGCAGGGGTCCCATGTCAGTGGAGTATTGACGAACCCGGACCGCGAGATGCGCAAGATGTACAAGCACTAAACGATTTCCAACTCACGATTGAAAGTCGTAATCGAGCTTGTGAGATGTAGGAGCGTTGATTCGTAGGTAGACACACTAGTCCAGTTAGCGATAAGTACCTCTACCCACAGAGTATATTAGATTCTCACGACAGGTTCCTTTGCGGATAGTACCTATGTAGAAGTAGCTAAGCACTTCAAGCTGCGAAGTAGGTACCAAAGTCATATGCATATGTGCTACTCTGCAGCCACTAGGTAGCCTCCAACCACCTGACTTTTTAAGGCGTCTTTTTACCACGTAAATCACCCATCCGGGTGCATATCTACCTACCCCTATGCTAAGCATTTACTGGATATGTAGGTAGTAGGTAGTAGGTACCTATCTAACCTAAGACCTAAATATCAGAGGCTTGTCACTGTTGTTAGGCAAATGGTGTTGGAGTACCTCTTCTCTTGCTGAATACACTATTGGCAAGTGTCTCGACCTAGAAAGGTGCCTAATAGGTACGGAAATATCATTGTGACCCCTTTTTATTATTCCCATACAAGTTCATTGCCAAATCGTTTCTGGTATAAAACGTCGACATGCGATATTTCGTCTCTCCGCGGTACTGCTCCAGGTCCTCGAGAGCCTGCCTGCCTTCCCGTTCTATCGTCTGTCGAATCTCCTCGCTGCGCGGAATAATGCTGCACTCAAATGGCTGAGGTCGCATGTTAAGCCCGTTCCTACAGTGGTGTTAGTTGTCCTACCGCAGGATGATACCTCTTCAATATACATTTCACTTACGTGTAATCGAAAATGTCAACCTCAACTGTGTTACCGTCCGCGCGCTTCTTCTTCTGGATGTGGAATCCCCATAATATCCTAGCTACCGTGATCCAAGTACCCTGTTCAGCCAGCGCCTGTCCTGAACAGACCCTGCGGCCCCACCCAAAGGTCATGTAGCCCCTCTCTCCCGGGAACGGTCGACTATCGGGATGACCAGGGAGGAATCGATTAGGATTAAACCGATCGGGGTCGGGGAACTCGCGCTCGTTATGGTGAATCGCCCAAACATTCCCTTGGATCCAAGTACCCTTAGGAATTAACCAGCCATTGTAGTAATCATCCTGGGTCGGCGCGTGCGGCTGGCCTCCGATGATAGCCACCGAGCGCCAACGCAGCACTTCCTTAACAAAAGCCTTAATATACGGCAGACTATCCTCGTCTTCCCAACTCGGACTTCTGTATGGGCCAACTACGCGATCGAGTTCCTCCCATGCTGGCACCAATGCCTCTGGAAAGGCACAGCAAGCAAGAATGAAGGTAATTAAGGTACTACTACTCGTATCAGACCCGGCTCCGAACAAGTTTCCAGTCAGAGAAGAAATCTCGGCTTTTTGAAGATTATATTTTGGGCGCTCTGAGAATAGATGGTTGACGAAGGAGTCCTCGTGGCCTTTCTTTTCAGCTGCCTCGTCCGCAAGGGCATAGAAGAAATGAAAAGAACCTTTCTTTCCGAGCCCATATTTCCAAGGAGCAATCTCATTAGGGAACTTGGCAAGCCAGGGGAAGGTCTCCATAAGCATGGGGAATGATTTTCCAGGCACATTCAGGTCAGCTGCTAAGTGCATTACAGCGATTACTTCAGTGATGATAGGATCATCCCAGCTCTGGACGCGCCGGCCAAAAGCGATGATGGAAACGACACTTGTAGCGTACCGCTCGAAGTGTTTGACGTAGTCCCCAGGCGCCGTAAGTAGATCATACGCGACGACCCGGCTCTCGTTATTCTGAAATTCTCGGTATCTACGGACAGACTGTATGCCGACGCCGTGGTGCATGAGTTTACGGTGGACGCGCCACCGATCGCGCTGCTCGGGACTTGTCGTGTACATATTCACCAGATTGTCCTGGCCAGCGCCTAGCTCTGCAAAGACTAGCATCCGCGGCCGCGACGAGTAGATACCCGCGCGTTTCTCAAGGAGCTCCGACGCCGCCCATGCATCATTAATCCAGATAGTCGGGTTACTGGATGGACACCTAGTTAGTGGTAAAATATCTAAGAATAAGGGCAGTGGGGTTGTATCACCGTCCGATCCAAACTGTGATCAGAGGCGCATCATATTTCTTAGACAGCTCCTCGAACCATATCCACGGTTTGTTATTCGGGAGCATGAAAGTGTTGCCAACGACTGGCCAAGGGAATGGACCAGGAGGCTGCCATCAAGCTGTGTTAGTCTTCAAAGATTCTAGTCCCAGTCAGAGATTACGCGGGTAACAACTAACGAGTTTATATCGCATATACAGTATATATGTATAATCGATTACCAGAGTAATTAGACCGATGAACAAAGTCGATGTGACAAAGTACCACATCGAAACTCGGCTGAACAGGTTACTACCGTCGCTAGCCCTCAGGCCGGCCAGGAGTTGATCAAACAACATGATAGCGATCCTTGATGAATAAAAACCTATATAGTGACGTCGACTCAAACCGTCAGACTTGGGGAAAGCCTCGAAGATGTCATCAAGCGGGATCAACAATTATATTGACTCCGATGACTCCAACCGTGAAGCTCGTCCGGGGAGGGGAGAGATGTTAGCCAGTCGTCAACCAAGTAGACAGCTAGTCATTACACATCTCGGGTCGTCAAATTCGGCATTTATCTATTAAAATACCATTGGACGAGGGTAATCTGCCGGAAAACAACGTGGGGTAGAGAACCGCGATACTCCTCATCAAGACATGGTTCAGACCCTTTTCAGCCTTCGCTTACCCACTTTATTTACTTCCCCGGTCTCGACCCCGGAGTTTGGGCATGTGTCAGAGTGACATTACGCCCAGTCTGGTGGTTCGCTACATGCCTACCTATGTAGTGTATGCGGTGAACAGTTTTGAAAGGCATGATCCATGACGTCCTAAGTGCTTCTTCCGAACCTCGGGCAGATCGGGGTAGGATCTGGGGGAATGATATTAGCTTCGAAAGCTGTGTACCTAATTATCTAGCACCCATCTGGTATGGTAGCCGGGTAAGGGGTACAATACGGATGATACACCGCACCCAAAGGTATAGGTATAGGTAATGGGAATGGGAATGGATCTCCTAGCGACCTGCTAGCGACCTCCGGTAGGTATGTAGTGTCTGAGAAAGGATCACGGGTAGAAAGGTAGGGATGTTGGCGTGTTTCGACGAAGTGAAGTGTTGAAAGTTCAAACGGCTTCTTTGGAATCGAAGTTATTCTTTACAGTACTAGCCGCACTTTCCCTCGATGTAGCTTCTACCTACCCCTAAGCCTGCCACGAGTGATTTCCTTGATTATGAATTCTACAAAGGAAGGTTATACGCATATAACACAAACCAATTACTACCTACCTTACATCGCCGTACATAATACCAAGAAATTAAAGCCGAAAATAGCAGCAAGCCTAGTCCCGCAGTAGTGGTGACGTATGTGGTCAACCGATAAACCGACTTAGCGAGAATTGTTAATATATTTGAAGGGTGCCGGAGACAATACTCTTGAATGATCGTTTAGGTACATGATGATGCATTTTTAAAGATATTTGAGTACTGCTTTGAAAAAGAATAAAGCAATGTAGGATATTTTAAGATGGATTAAACACTAGGTACCTAAGAACCTATGGTAGACTTCGAATAGTATTGTGTTAGTAAATTTCAAAGGTTGAATGTGTACCCCTCACGGTGTCAGTCGCACTCCCCTTCGATGACCCAATGCGAGGAGAGTGTCATGTGATTGCCCCACAATGCATCAATTGACTTTAGCCAGTAGGAAGATCCCGATAATTAATTGGCGGGTAACCTCCTATAGGTAGGTGGTAGGTGGAAAGGATCACGGTGTGTGACAGTGGTATTAATACTACTAGGCACTAATACCTACTACCTAGGTAGTAACCGATTCCTGCCTCTATAATTTTGCCTATGCTTGAATTGGTAAATGTGTGGGTTAGGTGACATTGGACGACCTATTGCTGCTATTGGAACAATCGCTCCATTGGCCCACTACGGGTAGAAGCTTGATAGAAGCTTGACATAATCAAGCTTCCAATTCCATCTTTGTACCATTTTGTCATTACCCACGTGGTTATAGGGTTATAAAGAAATATGTCAAGGCTTTTTGAGCCGACGCGACGGCTTCGAAATGCAATTAGAATCGGTACCGTACTAGAGTCGCAAAATTCGATTCGCCAATATCGGAAACTTCTCATAGATCGCTAACTCGAGAGATCGTACGCGAAATTATTGTATTCATTATCGCCCGCGACTAATTAATATAACATATGTCTAAAGACATATATGTCTAAAGACATATGAATGTTTATGTACGTGTATATGTATTATGGATACATGATTGGATACGTCAAGTATTAGGTATTAGGAGTAATGATCGGTCAGTAACTACCCGAAAAAAAAGCATAAACAAAGTTCTTACATCTGCTGTTATTTGACTGGCTTCTTTCCTGTTTTGTTTCCCCGTATGCCTGTATGAGACGTGTTATCTCCTTAATGGTACCCGCAAACTGGGAACCTTGAAACTCGCTACCTGGTAAGTTACCAATTAGGGAGATAGCCTACTCTTACTCACTCTTACCTACTCTTAATACCTAGGTCCTACTGTTGGAAGATCTCGCAATTCTGATAAAGCAATTAATCCTTTCAAGCCTGGCAGGGCTGGCACTTATCAATGCCCCATCAATGCCTGGTATTTATCAATCCTTCGCTGCTCTTTCGGTTCGGTGGAGTCATTTTGTAGGATACCACTTCAAAAATGGAACAAACGGGTTGCTAATCTGCGTTTTGGTCAGAACAAAGGCCGTGCTTCCTAGGACTTAAGTCGAGAGGCAACCTACATAACATCTGGGATGAAGAGGAAAAAAAATTAAATAATCAAGATTTAAAAAATAAAAGTTTTTTTTTTCTTTCTTTTTCAAATTGACAAGCATTGAATCTCTCCCCATTCCCTACGGTCCTTACCTACCAGGTATCTCGAAACTCTTACGAGTTGTCGCGGCGGGACCAAAAACTTGGCGTCTCTCTTGACTTCAAGTGCCACCCTACCATGGGGATTCCGCGATGGAAGGATTTACCGGAGAAGCATCCTAGAACGTATGACACGTTAACTACTCTCGGGCGCGCCATCAGACCCTACCTCCCGCCCGTCAATTACATCACACTACACTATGCATACTTCATCGTCACATCTATCATCGCCACGCTTATCTTCTGGGGCTCTTCAGTCCCGGCTTACAGCGTCGGCTGGTGGGACAGCATGTTTATGGTCGTCTCAGCCCTTACTGCGACTGGTCTTAATACCGTCAATCTCAGCCAGCTGACGACCTTCCAGCAGGTCTTGCTATGTGTGTTGATGATGATCGGAAGTCAGGTCTTGGTATCCTACGCCACCATAGCATATCGTCAACACATCTTCGAGAAGCGCTTCGAGGACATCGTGGAGATGGAGCGGGAGAAGAGGAAGAAGAAGATGTCTGGGACCGGCGCTGTGGTTGGTATGACGGGTACGATGTTCGGGCTGCAGGTCATGTCGTCCTTCGGAAGAGGACGGGCCCAGAGTAAGCCTCGGCCCTTGAGCCAGGCGAATGCCTCAGCTTTACACGCCCGGAAGCGTTCCGACGAGGTGTCTGTTTCCGAAGTTCAAGCAGCAGGTGTGAGAGGCCCGCAGCATCATATCGGCTTCCTCGAGCCTGTCCACGAGGATAGGCCCCTCGAAGGACCGCCGGCGGAAACAACCGGCCACTCGATTTACCAAACTCAATCACACCAAACCGGAGCGACAAGACGAAGATCTCAAACCTCCGAATCTAGAAGAACGATGTCTGATGGGTTCAACGTGCAAACCTTCCTCAAGGAACAAAAGCGCAACATCGGAAGGAATGGCCAGTTTTTCAATTTGTCCGAAGATGAACGAGAGTACCTAGGTGGTGTCGAGTATAGGGCTCTCAAATTCCTCTCATGGTTCGTTATAGCCTACTTTTTGCTGTGCCAGTTTTTCGGCGCCATCGCCCTCGGTTCCTGGATGTATGTCTACAAGAACGATGTGGCCGCCGTCAATGCGCAAAATCCGTGGTGGGCAGGTATCTTTCTCGCCATCTCTGCATACAATAATGCCGGCTTCACGTTATTAGATGCAGGATTTATACCCTTTCAAGACTCTTATTTTCTGCTAACTATCGTTACACTGCTGTCACTGGCGGGTCCGGCAGCTTTCCCCGTTTTTATGCGCTTTATAATATGGACCATGTCGACTCTGTTAAATCTTTTTACTAAGGGAAAGGAGTATGGCGTTTGGAAAGAGGGGTTTGACTTCATCTTGAAATTTCCTCGACGCGTATATACCAATCTGTTCCCTGCTAAGGACACCTGGGTATTTGGACTTACGTTCGGAGGTTTTGTAATAGTGGACTGGGTATTGATCCTGATTCTCAGCATTGGGAATCCGACCTTCGAAGCCATTCCCCTGGGCCAACGGATTTTTGACGCTCTCTTCCAAGGATTCTGTGAGAGCCCTTTTATTATCCAAATCACTCGAAAAAGAGTTTTAGCTGACAAAACGTCCTCTTTCAACAGCTATCCCTTCTGGAGGTTATGCCATAGTGTCACCATCAGCTGTCTATTTTGACATTCAGGTGCTTTGGTTAGTCGTATACTAGGTATGTATCACTTGAGCGGTGCTAGTGTTTTATGACTCAATAGCTAATGTTATCACAGTGAGTAACTCAATTTCGTATCGCGGCTGTCCACTCCAACGGTCCAATACCCAGATACTATGAAGTCCTAGATAAAAACTCCAGAGCATACTAATATTCTCGATGCGCTAGCACGGCCGCTTACCCCCATATTATCACTATCCGAAACTCCAACGTTTACGAAGAGAGATCCTTGGGGATATACGAGGGCGACCACGCATCGGAGGAACAGCTTCATTCAGCAAGCATTAGTCTTGTCGATGCTGAAGATGTCGGTCTCCAGGATCAGGAAGAAATTCCACCACCTACGACCAGCAAGAATTGGGACTCGATCTCGCGAGCGCCATCTACTGCGTCGATCAAGAAGCTCTACGTGGTTGGCCGCCGTGGTACGGCTTTCGTAGGCCGCCAAATCCAACAGCGCATGTCAGCCTTCCAAGGAGTAGGCGTCAATACCACCGCACCGCAGCCTTCATCCGCACCTCCTAAGATGGGGATCCGTCGGGCCCAAACAGTCGACTTCGCGCGAATCTCGGTCCACTCTCTCCACAACCACCCACCCACAACGGGTCCCCCGAGTCTTGTCTCGCAACAGGTGCGCGGTCAGCTCAGCCATGACGTGTGGTGGATTGCTCTGATGCTTTTCCTCATTGCGGTTATCGAAACCAAGCATTCGCTCGCCGACCCCTTGACGTTTAACGTTTGGACTTTTCTTTTCGAAATTGTAGCAGGTTATACAACAGGTATGTATATCTTTGAACTTGATCTATATGTAGTATGTATGCTATTGATAAGGAGCTAACATCGTGGTAGTGAGTGAAATACCCATATTTACAAATTCTCGGCATATTCGTAGAAAAAGTGTGAAAAGTACTAATCAAAAACTCTGCGTCAGATCGGTATCAGTATCGGTTTGCCTGATCAAAGCTACAGTCTCAGTGGAGGCTTTTACACCGGGAGTAAAATAGTCATGATTCTAGTGATGCTGCGGGGCCGACACAGAGGCTTACCTGTTGCGCTGGATCGAGCCGTTCGACTTCCGGGGAATAAGCTCGCCGAAGAAGAGGAAGAAGACGCCGAGATTCGAAGCATGTCGGCATTTTCACGGTAATTTCCGCAACGCAGTTATCCAAAATGGTTTCAGCATCACTGGACGGATGTTCCACGGATCCTAGCAGGTCTAACACATGTATCACACGATACTCGAAACAGTTTTTCATTTAGTGATTTTATTGAGATACCAACATAATTAGATTTCTTCGTCAAACTCTTACCGATTCTTTTATCATTCACGAACCTTCCACATAGAATCCAGGGTGGGCAAACAAGGGCGCCCTGATTAGGCGCCTAGGAGACTACCTTTTCACGGGGGTGGGGGCTAAGGAGTTTAGGAGAGGCGGTATCGTTAATATGAATCCTTCTATAGATAGAATAACTCCCGAAATCCATTACCCCATCATTTGATTCGGCATGGTGTTGATCACGAAGCTTGATATCGAGCATGGATGATAGTTATATCTTAAGTAGGTAGGTATCTAGGTAGGTACCTATCGACAGTAAACGGATGTCCAAGGTTATCCAGGTATCTAGATGTAGAAGAGAGAAGTCTTAACATCCAGAGACGCATCTCAACAACGTCTAATGATATAATCAACCGTATGTGCTATACCACATCTACCTGTGGAAGCCACTTGTCCGAGGATTGCCTGGTTAGGTAAGTGGATCGCGGTGCTATTGGTTGAGAACAAGGCTACCAAGAAGGGTAGAACTTTGGGTTAGGGCCTATGCGACATTGCTGATCTAATGGATACCTACCTACCCTGCCGGGTTTGAGCAGTTTAGAATGACACTCGAAAGGGGTTTGCGTTATAGGCTCAAATCATACCGGACGGCGACTCGATAAGGTGAAGACTCTTGACAAATCTACAAACCATGTCCCAGCCCATCTTCAGAGATTTATTGGAGTTGAACGGGGACAACCAAACGATTGCATACTTTCTCGTTACGTGATATCCGCAGATGAGTACTACTACCCATAGCCTTGAGGAAACCCTATTAAACACACACCGCAATGGAAGCGCAGGCGTAAAGGGAGAATGTGAGCAAGGAACTCGTAAGTTTTCGGCAGCGCGAGAAGCGTGTAATTACACCCACGGATGTAGATATATCGGTATCATTTTGCATCGTTATAATCTCTTGGACAAAGCAATGACGATCTCATGTTCATACCAGTGGTTGAATGAGCCGTCTTAGCCGTGCCCGGAAAGCCAAAAGCCAGAATATGCGATGCCAAGAAATGTACAACGCCTTGGAATCTGTAAGATTTGGCACACGATGCTTGAGATTATACGTGAGGAACTCCAACACCCAACATCAGCTTCGGCGACCGGCACAAATGGAATTCTCAACTACGTTGGATCATCTAGTAGACCGAAGCCAGGACAGCCAGGCGGCCTCCAATGCCATGACAGTGCCAAAGATACCAATGATGCCAAAGACGTCAAAGAGGGACGCTTTTTCTTGGCTGTATGCCGAAAATCCGGGCTTGGGGTACACCAGCGCCTACAGCAGTACAGCTCTTTCGCCTTTGGACATTTGGCACCACAAAGGACGTCGGCAGTATGATGCTTGGATCAAATCGAACGCGCGAGCTACCATTTCTCGTTATGCTATTTCTTTCCAGCAGGAAAAGAAAATCGTGGAAAGATGAAGTAAAGATGAGGTATTCGAGAAATGATAAGAGACGCCAACTAAAGGTGTGGTGGCGGTGCCTTTCGTAGTGGCCGAGAAGCCCTGAGTAGGATTTTGTCGCTGCAACGATTAACCTAGTAGACCTCTAGTAATACGTAGTAGCAGCGTAGCAGCCCCTGGAGGCGAGCAGGGGCAAAGAGCCCTGGGGGTCGCTAATGCTGCTAATGCCAGTTCGTTCCGCGCTACGTTAGCGCAAGCTCAGGTCAACTGGTACACACTATCCAATCCAATATATCCCTGACAGAGGGTTCAATGTTCCATGCGGCAATTGAAGTAAGTAGTAGGTAGCTTTGCACGTGGAATAAAAATGATAAAAATGTACCCCAAACTCCCACTACTTCATAAGTTGCCTAAATAATAAACATGGAGCGGTTCTCGGCAGCCCTGGATATGTTGTATGTCAAGGATTTGGACTGATTTTCTCTGATTTTCTTGAAGTTTAAAGCACCTCATGTACTATCTCCCTACCTATGAATCGATAATCTCGGATTGTCGATCTTCGAATTCAACCGTTCTGCCGTTCGCAATACAGTTCAAGTAATCTATACCTGCATAGGTAAGCACGGGGAGCATATAGACTACTGAACATACGACAATTCGTGTCCCATTACGCCGTCGTTTTACTTCGAGGGACTATTATATTTAGTATCTCGACGGTGTCTCAAATATTCCACGATGTTATCAGATGTATACCGTAAGCAGTGTAGGCGTCTAGAGAATTCCACATTATCCATGACTAGCCTCGTGGACGGATTACAAGTTTAGATGACGCGTCCTAAAAGAGAGATTCGTACATCTGTCCTATGCTCCCTTTGGCAAGCGCATCTTTGATTGGCGTGATTTTTGTACTTTTTGTACTACGTACATACACCTAGGTACATAGTTGAAGAGTAGATATGCCAGTTGTCATCCCAGAATATTCTTGTCGATCAATCCAGATTGATAGGATATTGATAGTAGTATATATACTATAGGTAGGTAGGTATGTAGGTGTAGGTATTGTATAGGCGTCGGATAAAAGAATTAAAGTCAAACAATCGAAAATCACAACTATCCAAAGCTAAATCCAAGTGTAAGACAAGCACGTTCGGCTGTATTGTACCTACAGGCGATGAATACCTCTAGGTGTACATACATAATAGTATCGTGGATGTATCCGCCCACCGGTCAAACTTAGACATTTGGAGCAGGGATCAGCCACAGCCGCAACTAAGAATAAAAGAGATATCCATGTTAAAACCTAAGTCTTAAGATGCTGTACGACCGCTGTACTGTTGTACTTATCAGACTTATGCACAACGCCGGGACGCATGGGCGTCTTTTTCGGACGTCTATTGGATGCATCGGGCGCTAGACGGCTCAAAATGCGGGTCGGGTGCGGGTCCGACCCGCGGACCACAAGGAAGATCCAGCTGCTTTCGGATGTACACACGGCAGTAAAGTACGTCATCCTTTTCTTCTGAGAACGTTGAAGATTGTCCTACGACGCAGCCATCAGAATTGGAAAGATTGGTACGGATAGCATCATATGTACATGTACGCATATTTCTAGTCACAGCTGCATTCAATGTGTGCAACCTTCTTAAATATGTACTATTAGCATGACCATAAGTAGGTATGTACTTATTACTACCTACACACGCAATCAGAAGTCCCCACATCCACATGCACCGTGGACCCCTTGACCCTCAAGTACCTCTTTACACTACCTGACTACGTACCTTACTTAGGTAGTGGCGCTATATGTACCTAGTTTAGGTATAGAAGGAGAAAAAAAGAGATATCCTTATCCAAAGGAAGGAATGATGAGAGTAGGTAATATTGGATAGTAAAGAGGTATATCCGAACTAAAGATCGTCGTTTCGTTCGATCTTTATTTTTTTCCTTTATTTTTTGTTTCGTGTTTATTCTTGACTCACATTTTTCCCGCTTCTCCCCCAAAAAAAATCTAAAAAATCTAAAACGTCCGCAAGTTCAACATACCAGTTGGACACAGATTCCTTGCTGTTTTCTCTTCTTGGTTTGTCCCACACACACATATTTCCCTTCCCCTCTTAGTGTCGTTCTTGTGCGATCTCATCTCGCCCTCGACTTTGGTCTTCACACATATCCACCTACCTATCCATCTACCTACTTACCTAGTAGGTATTCTTGGGTATTCCTTCAAACAATTGCTTCTTTCCTTGTCAATTCACCTAGCTATGCTGTCCTTACGGTAAAAGGATATAATTGAAGGGCTTCCCCATGTTTCCGTCTAAGGGGCCCCGCGTCTTTGTCCTCGCCAGCATCGTGCTTCTGTTCCTCGTCACTTACACTACTTTACACCTTTACCACCGCGTTCCGCCATCTTACCCGACGGCAGATTCAAGGATCGTCCCAATTCAAGATGCGGTGGCCATAAATCCCGACCATCATGTAGGAACAGAGACCGCAATTGCCGACGCCTTGAAACCAACCACCCAAGATGGGAAATCGAAACAAAGACCGCCGATCGAGGCCGGTAGTGGAGCTAATCCCGGAACCCAGTCCGAAGAAGAGGAATACCCGTTAGCTTTGCCTGATCCCAAGCATTGCCGTAAGGATTTGGAGTTTTTGGTCCGTTCCAGCGTCGAGTTGGAACTGACGGAACGCGTCCGCTACACCCGGCGCTTTATACAACCGATCTTTTCCAATAGTGTCGATAGGGATGAAGTCGCAAATATTACCGAGCCTCTCATAAGGAACGAAGTAGAAGTGGACTTATATGACTGTGGAGATGTCAAGCTCCCCGACTCTGTGCCGATCAAACTGCAGGTCCCGAAGCCTTTCCCCGAGGAGGATTTTTCTCACCTTATCTTCGGCGTAGCTACCGACTATGATCGTTTAAAGGACTCGATTGGTCCCTTCGCGCATTGGATTTCCGGCACCGGAGCGAAGCTTGTAGCCGTTGTTATAGACGCTAAAGAAAAGTCGCATAAAGAGATGAAATTACTACAGCATGACTTTGATATCGCCGGAATTAACATAACCTTAGTGAAGCCCATCAATGACAAATACACCATTCCCCAAAACCACTTCGCTATGTTAATCAATATGCTCGAGAATAGCAACCCAAATACCCAGTGGTACGGCCTCTTGGACGACGATACCTTCTTCCCGACCTTGAAGCCGCTCTCGGATGGTCTCGCCACATTGAACCACAACATCGATGCCTACGTCGGCGCTCTCTCAGAGGACTTTCAGGCTGTGCGTGGTTTCGGGTTTATGGCCTTCGGCGGCGCCGGCGCGTTTCTGTCAGCGCCGCTCGCCAAGAAGCTAGGAAGCCAAGCTTTCAAATGCATCGACGAGGCATTCGGAAGAGAAGGGGACACGATTCTTCGAGACTGCGTATATTCTAATTCGAAAGCGAAGCTCACCATCCTACCCGGTCTATATCAACAAGATATCACAGCCGACGTCAGCGGCTTCTTCGAAGCGGGATTAAGACCGCTAACACTCCATCACTGGAAGAGTTGGTATAGGGAGCCGGTCGAGAAAATGGCCCAGGCCGCCAAGTTCTGCGGGGACTGTTTCTTGCAGCGATGGCGTTTTGGCACGGATACGGTCTTCTCAAACGGCTTTTCCATTGCTACGTACAAAGATGGGTTAGAGTCGGTCAACCTACAATTGATGGAGGGTACGTGGGGCCACGCTGACAGTAAGGATTTCGATTTTTCGCTCGGTCCCCTCAGAACACCTTTCTCTGCAGATCAGAAAAAGAGCTACAAACTGAGGGGGGCCGAGTTTGCAGATAACGGAGATCTGAAACAACTATATGTACGAATGGGCGATTCTTCCGCAGGTGAATACGACCAGGTGGTCGAGCTGGTATGGCAAAAGCATTAAGTCGTAGGCGTTTTGGATCGAGGAGTATACGGATGCATACATTGCTTTGGTTCCGAGAAGGGCACCTGGGAACGGTGACATCGCATAAACATTTTTCGCAGATGGTCCTGTGGTAGGATCGGGACTCTTTTTGAATTATACCCAGATATTTTATTCTTGATGAAAACGATCCCGAATTTTTTCTTTACTTTCGATCGCCTTTCGCTGTATTACTGACGTGTTCCCCCTTGACTAACATAAAACCCCGCCGCCGCCACCGTCACTATCAGAAACCTACCATGATCCAGCGAGCGTAAGGAACTCATCAATTTATAATATCTCTCAGAGTCGAGTCACCACCTCACTACGTCGAAGCGAAATGCACACATTCCGTAGTCTAGTAGAAGAGGCCTTTGCCACACAAGCGTATTGATTCTCACATTTACATTCGAATGGCCATATTGTTGTACATAAGTTGAAAGGATCTGTTTTGTTACTGTGTCCTAAGGAACAAGACATTGTTACATTTTGACGTAATAGTCAAAGAACGACACAGTTGATATTACAGATCTTTTATCATAAAGAGGATGAATGAATCTCGAATTACGACGCTGATGTGCTAATCCAACTTCTAGCCCACTGCCCAGGCATCTTGCGTATTCTAGATATCATTTAAGCATACGTCCAATCACCCGCGACAGTGACTAGTTCCAATCGTCAGACCTCTCCTTACTTATTCACCTTCATTTTATCAGTTCTCTTATCACTATTCACTCATTTAAACTATTTAAACCATTTAATACCTATATACCTACCTAGGTAAGTACAGCAACAAACAGCCTATCTTACCATATTTCATCTACGACATCCACAAGTTTCAGCACAGGGTCCGTGATGGCATTTCCACATGACCCCTTCCAACCCAATCCACCAATGTATCAGTACCAGCAACCGATGTACTTTAACGAGCAGACAAGTTTCGAGGTCGACCCGCTTCAGAAGCTTCTCGCGATCGCGGATTGGACCTACGGTCTAGCAGCGCAGCTTAGAGAATTCCGATATCAGCTCAACGCCACGCTTGGTGCTCCGGATCACCAGTGGTACGCCTGGAACGATTTTCTAGCACACGAATATGAGCACTTAGCAAACTCAATGATGGTACATCACTCCTGGTTGGTATACCTCCAACAACAAAAAGAGGAGCAGATGGATATCGTCAATAGCCCCCAATACAAATACGACTCTCGTTTAAGGGAGCTCAACGAAAAACTCCACCAGGCATATGTAGAAGGGAGAGGTTGTACTCCACATTAGGCTATTCTCATTTCTCCCAATTCGGAAATTATGGTTTAATTTGCTTACTCTCATTGGACAGTAATCATCGCAGCACGGAAGCGTTTCGATTCCTTTATCATGTAGGTAGGTAGGTAGGTAGACATTCTGTCACAGAGTTCCTACACAGGTAATGTACCTAATATATCATTATATCTTGTATAGAGACCTTTTTGGTTAAAGTACATCATAAACTTTTACCACTAATTTCGACTCAAGGTCACATCTAACAAGAGCCTTACGGTCGAGGTTGAGTTCTGTGACGAAATACAAAGACCTATAACAAGCCCTTTATGACCCCAAAGTATATTCAAATTCTGTCGTTGTATCGAAACAATGCCATGATCTATATTATTACATAAACTCATTGTTCCCAATTCAAAAAAGGAGGGTTGTGAGTGGATATAACGCAATATCCTATTAGTTCTCGTCGAAAGGCTACCTACTTGATACCCTCCCATAGCGCATCGATATTTTCTAGCTCTTAAAATCAATCAATGTTTGAAGTGATCAGCTTCATTTTGTGCACTATCCTCGCAATCACGATGGCATTCACGAAATTCTTCACAAGAGCTGCAGTCTTCTGTATTAAGAAGGTCTCCAAATTGATACCATTTAAGAGACTACGCAAGTCTTGCAAGTCATCAATTTCTCCCCTCGAGCCCTGCAAGTCGTGCAGGTCTTGTGGATCGTCCAAACCGGACAAACTCTCCAAGTCTTATAGGCCCTCGAGGAGCCACAGGATTCACAAGACTTATAAGACCCTGAAGGCTCACAAGGCTCAAGAGTCTCTCAAGTCTTTTCATTCTGTTATATCATACATAGACAGGGAAATAGATCAAATCAGGAATTCAAATACTAATATATCATATGTTAGTAGTCAGAATCAGAATCAGAGTCAAATAGACGAAATTGAAGATTTGAAATCTGTTATAAATCGACAAGCGCGTACGGCGTCCCATGACTCCAATTTAATTCAGACGTTGTTCAGCACACAGGATTCTCAGAAACGCATTATTCAGAGCCAAACCGAGTCCATGGACAAGCTAAATGACGAATACGATAAGCAACAAACATATACAAAAGAACTTGAGTTAAGGATAGAGACCCAGGACGAATTAATACGAAGTTTGCAAAAGCAAATTGTATTAGAACGTAGGAAGGTCCACAACTCATCTGCACATGTTCGTGGATTATTAGGGAAAATATTAGAGCCCTAATTCCAGCCCCATGTGCAAAACAGCTAAGTCGTCTGCAAAAGATCAAATTCCACCCATGCCGGGATTCTCGGCCTACATTGATACTCACTCAGTATTGTGATAGTATCTAGAAACCTACCTGCCTTCACCTACGAAAGTACCTACCTATATACATACGTCTTACAGGCATAAATAATAACGACCACCATAGATGCCTACCTAGTACCTATTATCTATAGGTAATCGACCAAGGTGTCATATGATAGACCTTATTAAATTAGGTAGGTATCTACCTACTTAATTAGGGGTGGGGGCCCCTTTAAAATAAGACTAAAACGGTAGGAGTTCGTCTGAAGAAAGGGATAAGAGATGGTAAGCAGTTTAATTGGTTCAGAAGGATGGGACCATGATATTCAATGTTTAGGTATATATAGTATATAGTTTTTTTTAGGTATTGTTTCAATATCATTTAGTTATGTTTTCATGCGGTACCTTATACCACTCAGCATTCAGTCCTAGTCAGGATTATCGTCCAGTTCAGAGACAGCCCTATGATACATGCATGATCCTACCAAGTCCGAGCTAGAATCCTTCGAAAGAGGGCTCATCTAGGTAAGAAAATCGAATACACCAATCAGTTTTCGTAGATATATGATATGTCGGCAAACCCTGTTCAAGGGGTTTGAAACCTGAACCATATCCCTGGTATCGTATCAAAGTATACGCAGGACCAGAGCTATTTCGAAGCGGGTTTTCTAACCCCGCGCTCTTTACGCCCCAGGAGAACCATCGTTTCTAAAAATTGCTATTTTCCAGCCGCATGATAGGTATCGTGGGCAAGTATCCTGCATGTTCATCACAAGTTTCGTTTCGTGTGGGCAGTTACCGGCTCAATTACAGGAGACTTAGAAAAGGATGATGAGATGAAAATTATGCCTAGTCTAGGTTAAAACCAAGTTCATCAAATAATGACATGTCATAAACTAGAATAGAATATATTGTAGTGTGTAATAGAGCTTAGATCTCGAGAATTATCTGGTGCCCTCCCAGATTATGAATTAAGTCGAGCCTTCTCGCCATACTAAGACTATTCATTACAGAGATCGCGACGGAGCGATTACCTCACAATGGAGACACAACGGCGACGAACAAACTACGCTCCCCGTGCCTGCCTGAGCTCGGTTCCCCACGATGAATATATTTCAGACGAGTATCTCCATTATACTGGGTGCGTGAAGATATCCGAAAGAGAAGGGTATCTCGATACACTATCAACAAACTCGCAGCAGCACATTCTCGGTGAGATTCAGCGGACAAGGCAGTTGAGAGCGAGGTTAGAAACATCGAATGATAATACGACATCGTATCAACTCCGCCAATTATTAAATCGGTACAGAAAGTGTATGGGAATGGCCCTACCTGTAGAGGTAGATCATGCCGATAGCACATTAGAACCCCAATATGTGGACGCAGATTCACTTGCTCAAGCACCGGTCATATTCTTCAAGGGTGGGAAACCACACAATATTCCAAGAATCAATGACTGTTTTCCAAACCAGAAGATTTCTGTAAGGGAACTCTTAACAGGTACTTCGGCGGCCAGGAATCCATTAATGCAACATGACGAAGACACCATCAGATACTTTCACCTACCAGCGAATAACATGGATTGGGTCGAGAGGGCTATCGCCAAGTATTACGGTGAGCGGCGACAGGAAAGCCACGACCACGGCACACAATTTCGTACGAATACAATACTTCGACCTGAATTCTGGCAAGTACAACGCTGTTTCGATCCCAGTTCGGAAGTACACGCACGTCACATGAAGCCATTTTGCGACTCAATTCCAAGCGGAGGGGGTTATCCGAGCAATATGGTGTTATTCATGCCCTACCTCCACTGGGAGACGGACATAGGCAGAAACCGTACTGCTGAGAAGATCCAGCAGGTTAATAAAGAAAGGGAGATGGAAGAAGCTATGGAGAGGGCTTCAATAGAGATGGCAGATGTCGTCATGAGCCATCAACGTCAACTTCATTCATGCTCAACACCAAGATCTACCCCTACAATCGTTGAAGCGACGAATGAAGGGCCTCGAGACAGTGACGATCTTCCAGAACTGGATATGACAACAAGGAAAGGCAGGATGAAATTGATCGGCCTTATCCTCCTCAAAGCAGCCCAAGTCTTCGAGGCTATGGATTTCGTCACCGAGGAGTGTCTCATTACTGAATACCTTCATAAAAGTCCTCCGCTGCACCCGCGCAGAACCCTAGATCAATTTTACTATAGCTCTTTGAGGAGCACTAAGACGAGAGATCGGGATCAGGTCGTCTATCGTGCAACATGTCTAGCACCTCCACATCAAGGTTGTTTAGTCAACGTATCTAGGCGAAAATGTCATACGTGTCAGAGAGAAAGTCAGAAAGTACCTCGCCTCATCATGGTCGATCAACTATGGCTTTGGGTGTTGGACGATAGTGAGTATCACAAGATGCGCAGCGCGCAAAGGTATCAGGCACGCTAATAGATTACCTATAGAAACGATTATCACGAGCTTCCCCCGTCGGTGGGGTAAAATCAGACCGGATAGCTCAGACGTTCATGAAGCTATTCGAAGGAGACTCAAAGAAGCGGAAAACAGCGACATTAACTCTGCGTATGATATTGCGCTTATGGTCATTGACGAATGCTCGCGGGTCTTTTTCGATAGAGGTCTAGACAGGAGACCTAAACTAATCGACATATTTGCTGATGCTATCAGCTGCATGGTTAGTGTGTCTGGTCACAATGGAGGAACAATTTAATGATATGTGTATACTGACAATTGAAGAAAAGGCGTATAAACAGGCCGCCGCATTCGATCGATTTCTTATATACGCGCAAATCGTGTCTCGGGAAACGAAAGGAGGTCTGTGGCATAACGCGGCAACTCAACACGTACTACTCAATATTAATTCGGAAGGTAATATGCTAAAGCAGGCCATGGATATCATGGATGAGCTACAGATCATGATACGTATTATAGAAGAGCAACGCATGGTGGTGGACACGTTTACTAAACAGATTGAGGAGTCGAGGTTGTCGACGGACTCTTCGGGAATCTCCTCGATGGTTCTCGCGCTTGGCCGCGCAAGACGTCTGCAAGTTTCCATCGAAGGCAGGCTTAACGAGTTGAGGATGTTATTGAGACTCGCGAGGAAAACCTCAGACGCTCTCAAGGATCTCTTAACAATCAAACAGCAGCAGGCCGCCGCTATTGAAGCTCGAGAAGCAGTTAGGAATGGAGACGAAGTGTACATGCAAGGAAAATCGATTATGCTCCTCACAGTAACAACGATCATCTTCGTAAGCACTTTCAGCCTACCGCAATATCCAAATGGTGCCATGATAGGTACCATGATACCTAGGTAGATACCACAGCTAACAAACACCCGAAGCTTCCCCTATCATTCATGTCGTCTCTGTTCGGTATGAATGTTGTCGAACTCAACAGCGGAACACTTACTTTCTCAGAGGAATTCAAATACATGTGTAAGTACCAGGCACCTATCTTTGAAACAGGCCCCGGAGTCGCGTTAGATTACATTCCAACTAATGGTCGCTCTAGTTCCTATTGCTACGGGCGTGGTGGTGGTGTCTTTCTTCCTCGCCTTTAACCACAGCATCTTCACCAACGCCATCGCAGGATTCATTCGGGCTGTAGCATCCTTTTTCTACAATACCACATTGACTTGGCTTGCAGTCCGAACAGGCTGGTATCTGCTGGAGAGCAACGTCAGTAGAAAGACCAACTCCCTCCGCAACAAGGAAATAGGCATAACGGGTGGGATGAAGGCGGAGGCGTTGCGTAACGAGAAGAACATCCGTCAAATGCGTGCTAGCCAGGAATTGATCAAACATATGGGTAGAGAGCATAGTGTCAGCCGAAGATCAACGTTTAGTAACACGGAGTATAGCATGCTAGAGGGAAGGGTTAGCCGAAGAGACGATGTGGAACTGGGATATAGATGATATATAATATATAAGTTTAGTGTAATAGTAAAAGGATAACTAAAGAAGAATATCAATACGGGAAGGTGTGTACCATCTTGGCACCTTTGTAGATACCTACTAGGGACTTAATGATGTGATCCTTCCGTCGACCGTGAGGAAGTAGCAGCGTGGTAGACAAGGCGAAGAGCAACCAAGCCTTCCAATAATCGAATTCACCGGAAATTTATATCACGTACCTGATAGTCATGTTGTTCCTATCTCGTTCCATGTTCCATGCTTCATGTTTCATGTCTCTACCTCATTACCTATGGTATCACCATATCATCTACCTCATACCTAAAATATTCCAAGGTTCCTATCATCCCTGAAACGAATATGCGTCTCTTGAACACGATAGCGTCCTACGTATCGATCTTAGTAATGGTAATTTTCTCTCCGGCTTTGGCTTTGGCTTTGGCTTCCCCTTCGGTGTCCTCGGGCGACGATTCGAATGCGGGTCTCATTGGCAAGAGACCCCGTCGCATTCGGTCTTCCGCATCTAGTCCTCGTTATTGGCAAAACAATAGCGACACCCAGATATTCTGTCGCAACGAATCCCAAACACCTATCTTTACCGGCAAGTAGTCGAGAATATTTCTCCTTCGCTACTTTGCCCCTTCTTCGGCTTTGATACTAATGATATCTGTTCGCGCGGTCAGAGGGCGATGAAGATCACGGTGGTCCCGGTGTCGTCATAAACAACTTGGATCCCTACGACCATGGCGGGATAAATGGGGCCATGTACTTTGTGTACGAGAGTAATCACGACTTCATCCCTTATAAATATTTAATCGTAAGATCTTCTATATTAGATTGCCTGCTTCCCTGGTTCTCTACCTCGTCTTGCTCGTCTTCTTAAGATGAAATACTAATTCGGGTCGTTTCTCGTCCTTATAGATTCCGCCTTGGTCTAGCGCGTTCTTATCTGTGTGTCCGACTTTCCGCGGGCGTATCGTGCGTGGCAGCGCCGGGAATCTGGACGGGCGGAAGCATCTGCTAGGGACGTGGGCGGAAGTGAATTGGCATGCGAACGAGACCTGGTCGGCATGGGGCGACATCTCGATATTGCAGGGCAACGACGGCGCGGCGACCATCGAATCGCTTGACGGACTCTCCAAGTTCAGGGGGTTCATGCTTGATATCCTATCTTACGCCCCAGCCGAGGCGTGGGCGCAGAAGGAGACGGGCTCGTGGTGCCTTGACAAGATTATTGGCGAGGACGCGAACGATGCTACGATGGAGTGGGAAAAGCAGTTTATAGATCCGCGGAACGTATACTTACGTGACGACATCGATCCCGTCATCAATTCGGACAATGGCAGATTCCAAGTCACGTTCTACGAGGGTATCTTCTAAGATACCTAGTAGTGAAGCGATACCTGGTCAGCCCGGCTTCTAGATCCTATCAAGGGGTGGAGGGGCGAAGTTGCGTACCTAGGTCCTACATAACTACCTACATAGCTTTAGCTTCCTGAGGTCACTAGCTGTTTACTTACTTAGGTACCTAATTAAATGGCTCTAAATGATATCCTTTAATGCTTCAGTTGCGTTGAGATTTATAATTCGCATGATGAACCGCGTTTATGCTGGTGAAGATTTGACGACATAATACTGCATACTACATAGTAAAATTTAAGAAGCAAAAAGCGAGATTGCAATTTGAATAGAGCCCTGGAGGAAAGGGGTATTAACTACTGGGTACCTACCTATACTTCGTACACTAGGGCTAGATTAACTCTGGGGGTTCGAAGAGTTAATTGCCCCTCGTTGTGCTAATTGCACCCCCCACCCCTTCAACGCCTTCAACGTGCAAACACCAGGGCTCCAGGGCTGCTAACCTAAGGTTAGAAAATGGATACTTCCACGTGGGAGGTAAGTTTAGCTTCAAAGTATATCTATACCAGGCATCTACACATCTACACTGCTGCATTAAACGTCTACTAGGTATGGAAAGACCATGGGGTATTTAATCGTAAACCGGAGAAAGATGTCCTCGTTCTAATAATAATATTTACTCAATAATGATTTCAATGGACCGGGGTAAAATAAGCCAAAGTTTGCCAAAGTTACATCGCGCACAACCAAAATGTGATAACCCATGTCCGACCCCTGTCCGATTGATTCCTTGCCGCTTCTCTATCCAATCAATTGGGATTTTTCCTCTTCCTTTTTCTTCACATCCCATGTACGACGTACATACGCAGTACCTTAGGACCTTAGGTATATTCTGTACCCAAACAGCCAAACCGAGGCTGGCATTCCTCTAGATACCCCCAATCTCTGATCGCATACACGATACGATTACCACATAAGACATACGACATATTTGTGGCATTTTGCTGGCGCTGGCGCTGTCGGTGGCATTCCGCTTTCAGCATCCATCTCGCCAAGGCGCCTCGCCTCTTTTCCTCGTCCGTATAGCCGTGCCCTCGCTCTTCGACAGGCAATAGGCAATAGGCAATAAGCAATCCGCAAATACGCTGAAATTGTTTGCATGCATGCCCAGGTGTACCTGTGCAGAATGCTGACAGCCTTGGCCACCTCTTATCTGGTAGCCCTGCACCTCTCGATCTGCACCTCGAACTAGAAGCTGTCACCGTCCACCGTCCACCATCAAACTTCTTGCGCAGCCATGGCCTACGACAGTATTTTGACCAACTAGCCGGCTACGTCTTGTCGCTAGCCATGAAATAAATCCCAGAATACTGGATGTCTTCTTTCTAGGCATCAAGACCTCAACATCTCGAGACCTCATATAAAGCATACGCACGCTCTTAATTTTACACTGCGCTCGCCGTGCCAATACCAAGATGGCACTCCAGCAGCAGAAACTCGTTGCTATAGCCGCCTGGTGAGTGCTGGCGCTACATCCAAGCGGACGGATAGACTTATTCGTCCCGTCCCTTAAAGTTAAAAACTCGGACGATTAACAATACGCAGCATTCTTGGCTTGAGTACAGCCTTCGTCTGGTCCCGATATTATAAAAGCGCAGCGTTCGGTACGGCCCGCTACCTTTTCAAACTCCCTTTTTAAGTCCTGCAGAAAAATATTAAAATTCGTCATAATTCTCGTACGAGCGTTGATGGGACGATTGGCTAATACATATACATTCCAAATAGAACGCCCGTTCCATTTTTCCATCTTAACTCTCTTATTCTCCGGCCTCGCCCTGTCTTTATATGCAAAGTACATACTTCAATCCGAGCCGAGTTACGTGCCGTTGGCCAATGGTACTGGAAATGCCGAAAACACTGAAAATGCAGGGAATGCTTCAGCCAAATCTTTTCTCGTCGATATCCTAAGATACCCACTTCAACTTCGATCGCAGTCGCCATCCTTTGCCTTGCTTCTATTCTGTGTCGTCGCTCGCACCATTTTGTATTGGAGGACTATTCGCACTATTCACTGCTCGTGGGATGGACTTCAGGTTCGCGCCCAACGCGATCGCAGACAAAATCCAAGGATACAGTCGCTAATATTCTTCAACAGGCTTTCCTCCCTTTCCTCCTTATCATCTACGATATCGCCGAGGTGCGACCCATTAATCTACCGAGACACGAACATGATACGTACGCACGAACTACAGGCCCTTCGTCTCCCCTCGTGAAATATGGCATGGTTGCCTTGTTCTGGGGCTTGGCTGCAACCGATACTCTCCTACTTTCCGAGCGCGCTACCGGTGCAATCTGTCCCGCCGGAGCCTATATCGAGCGCTTGATACCTCTCGCTCAGCTACTCACGCTAGCCCTCGACGGTGTCTTCATTTCGCAAGTTGGCAAGCTTAGGCAGGGAAATGAAGGACAGTCAAAGACGTGGCGTTTCCTGGCCACGCTCTTCCTAACCTCGGCAGCCGTATTGACATTCTTGGCTGTCTGGTCATCTATCGACCGAACTAACTTCCAGTGGAACGTCTTTCTCTCCTGGCTCGCCATCGGAGACCTGATCGTCGATAGTATCGTCGTAACGATAGGCATAGTCGCCGCCATATATCTCCTTGGCTACTTTCGTCCCTTGTTTGTGAGCATGCTGCTCACGGCAACGAGCATATTCGTCTACTTACAATGGAGAATTATGGACGGCACCATGATCAGGGTTTGGTCCAACTGGTGGGGTCTTATCACAGGCGTCTGGTTGTTTGTAGGAGCAAGCCTTTTGTTGCGCTTTGGGAAGACAGCAAACTCTCAACCACATTCATCTAGCGAGGGTGTTATCTCGAGGAATCGATATGGCTTCTGCGCCCTAGTTGCCTTCCTCTTCGTGTTTACTCAGACAGTCTTCGTGAGCCCTGGTGGATTTAGGCCTACACCTACCCCGATCATCGCGAATGCTCGAAGTGAGTCGGATGCCTGGATAGCCGAGGCTACGAAGAGCAAATCGCTCCAAGAAGCCGTTTCAGAGTACAGGGAGCGCTACGGAATACCGCCTCCTCCCAACTTTGACAAATGGTATCACTTCGCAACCTCGGTCAAGTCCCCCATCATCGACACGTTCGACCAGATTCACGCAGATCTCCTCCCGTATTGGGGTACCTTGCCATCTGTCTTGCGACAGAGGACCACCCATTTACTTGAGCATCCATCGCTTTCAATGGGTGGCATCATCCTTGAGGGTGGCAAGATTGATGTGTCTCCACACATCCTCGGTACTCACAGGTGGATGATGGACGTGACCAAGGACATGCTTGAACCCTTTGCCCAGTGGCTTCCGGATATGCAGCTCGCCTTCAACCTCGATGACGAGTGCCGCATATCGATTCCGCTTGATCGTATGAAAGCCTATACGGAAGAGGGGCTTAAAGCTAGGGCAAGGTTAGGCACAAAACAGGAGTTACTCCCGTTCAGCGACACCCAGGAGCCACCTTGGGTGAAGGAGTATCTGAACGCGGATGAGAAGATCTGGGACGAGAAGTCACCGTGGTTTTTGGATAGGTCTAAGCGCCAGATCTTTTATGAGTGGATCTCGCCAACATGTCCTGCTGAATCGCCGGTGAATAACTACCGCTGGTGGAATAAAAAGGCAGAGTGTCTAGGTTGTTCCGCTCCGCATATGAATAATGGATTTGTATCTAACTGGACCTTGTCTGGCGATTTATGCCATCAGCCCGATCTTGCATATTTACACGGCGTCCTGCTATCGCCATCGGCCATGGCTCCTTCTCACACTCTATTCCCTGTTTTCAGCCAGAGCCGACTATACAACTTCGCCGACATATTGTATCCGAGTCCTTGGAATTTTGGCGAAAAGGTGGAGATCGAAAACAATAAAAGTATACCGTGGGAGCAAAAGCTTAATAGCGTATACTGGCGTGGCGCTTCCTCGGACGGTTATGCCATCCACGGCGCTTGGCAGACGTTCCTACGAGCCAGGTTCGTTAATATGGCTGCCAAAGCCAGACTATCCATCAAGGCTAAATCCCTCTTTAACCTGATGAATTATCGAAGAGATGTTCTTTCTTCACTTGGATCCGTCTCGACACCTTCTCCCTCCGCACAAATGCCAACCCCTACCGAAGATCATATTACGGTTAACGTTTCGTTCGTTGGAAACTTCAACCGTTGCGACGACCGTGACTGCACGGCCGAGCATACCACCTTCTATGGCTCCGCCGATGCTGAACCGCCCCCTTCACTCGATTTCCAGGAGCACTGGCGTCACCGCCACCTTATCGACCTCGACGGTGCAGCTTTTAGCGGCCGCTTTATACCGTTCCTCAAATCCGGATCTCTGCCATACCGCGCCGCGCTCTTTCGCACGTGGTGGGAAGAACGCGTCCACGCATGGAGACACTTCGTACCCCTTGACATACGGCTAGGCGACATGTGGAGCGCCGTAAATTACTTGGGTGGCCCTGGCCTGTCCGAAGCAGACGAGATCGCGCATGCCGGCCGCGACTGGGCGCTCAAGTCGCTCCGGAAAGAAGACATGCAGGTCTACATGTTTCGTCTATTGCTCGAATGGGGACGTCTCGTGGACGATCGTAGAGAGGATCTCGGTTTCTCTCTCTAAGGGGATATTTTAACATTTTATCATATAAAAAGTAGGGTCGGCCATACCCTCGTCAGGAATTACTTGCATACTATGGAACTGTATATACATACATACAAACACGGATGGACTGGTGGGCATATGGGCATACAGGCATGCTCGTCTCCTTTGCTTATTTTGTTGTTGCTTAATGGGACGATTTTACGCTTTGATACCACCCGCGCGGAGAAGCGGGACGGCGGCTTAAGGACATATATAGTAGTATGCGTACATTGGTTGAGACATATCTACAGGCAAACAAATGATACCACACGATAAATAAAATCAATTTTGATGATAATTGCTTTAGGATGAGTTTTGGTCGAAGTGATATAATGTCTCAAATCCTTAGTTGTCTTTGGTGTAATTATCCTAGGTAGAGGTAGGTGTAAAAACATTAAAACCCTTGAATCACTACCTACCTCAAAAACTTTATGCTAGGCAGGTACCTATATTCGATCTATTTGTGTCTATTACGAACGATGCTTCGTCAACCAACGCAAAGAAGGATCAGAGCATCACATTTCACCCGTTCACCATTCACTTCAGTCTAGCCACGTATTTTTGCGAACTGAGTACATATCAAATAAATTAGCCTGGTTCCTGTTTCTATAGATCAGGAAATACGACTATATACCTAATCCGTTGTCGAGAAGGCAAGTGTTAAATAGGAGGAGAGCTAAGGGGAAGGAAAACACACAGCATGGTGAGTTTGTGTTTTCAGTTAATAGATAGGGCAAAACTAGCAATTAGGTCTCTTCGCTCCCGCCCAATAACCTCAAGTATTCTATAGTTCCTTTCCCATTTCATAATTCATCCCAAAGGCCCTGTCTTCCGCCAGCCCATCTGCGCTAGATCGGGTGGCTTTTGTTAGTCTACACCATCTCCTATATTGCTCCAAGCTCGCCTCTCCTAGCAAATCAAGCCAGTAAACCCAATGGGAAGCTACTAGCAGAGGCTAAGCGAGCTCCAGCTATATGTGCAGCTGCGTTAACACAACTCCTTTTTTATTTTTATTCTTCAAATTAGAACCTCGTGTGGCTTGGTCGTATTAGGATGGGGGGATTCGGCAAAGCAGCCAGGCGCCCATCCTTCAAATCAAGACAGTCCGCTTGCGGCGGGCTTATGATTTGCCCGCGTCTCGCACTCGTAACATCCATGCGTCTACTTTTTCCTGCTGATCTAGCTTGCTCCGAGACTCGATCACTCTCTGCACCTCGGCGGTGGTGCTAGCATCTAGAAGGGGCACTTCTAAGTCCAATAGCATGGCAACGGCTGCGCGGATGAGGAGGGCGTCTCCTTCAAATACGTAAACATCCCAAAGTCGAGTACACTCGTCGAGACTAAAATGGCGCGTAAAGCAGGATGTGAATGTCTCGCTTAGATAGTCATTCGGCTCAAAATTAAGTTCCGAGTTGACGAGGTGTTGATGAAGTCGTGGGGACTTGGTTCCCAACGTCTGAAGAAGTAAATTGAATGCCGATGTCTTGGCTCCTATGTCAGAAGCATAGAAGGAAAAGGGCAGAGGTCGGTTCAAGACGTTCGCTAGAGAAACGAAAGCCGCGGCGGGTGTAGCGAGATTAAGCAAGAGCATCGCTGCGATAGTCTAAGCAATTTTGTCAGCACAAAGATACACCTAACACAGACGGTCGGTCCAAAGCAAGAAAACTTACATTGCAGCCAGAAACGTAACCGATGTCGCTGCGATACATAGCATATGCACTAAGAACGTCAATAAGACCTTTGTTCAGCGGGGCACCGGCTTGGAAGATTTTGAGGTCGGCCCAAGTTCGTTCTTCGACATCTGTCTTGATCTGGGTAAACCAAGTCATCTTGCGTTCGTCATCAGTGCTAGCTTTCCCGGCTGCGCATCGATCCTCAACTTCACGAACCCTTGCTAGAGCAGCCTGGAATGACGTTTCGGTCAAGCCTAGTTCGTTTCCGATAGCCCGAGTCCATACAGCGCCTCGACTGCGTGGTGCGACACCCTTCCACCATAATTCGCGCGTCCGTCGCTCGCGAACAGCAGCATCCCACCTCTTCAGAATGTCATCTTCCCATACCTGCATAAGTGCCTTTGCAGCATTATCCTTAGCGCGTTCCTTCTCCTTCTGGGCAGCCTCTCGTTTCTTGTCAGCTTCAATACTAGTCGCCATCATCCTCTTGTACTCTCTAAGATGTCTTTTCTCTTCAGCAGGATCCTTCGGCGGCAACCAAGACGGCCTTGTTCGCGAGAGAACAGCCTCTTTCTCCTTAGAGACCGGCAAGGGATCGATCATAATATTAGTCCGGCGAAGAGGAGGGAGCTCAGCAAGTGCAGACTTCACGCGTGGCTTCAGCACAGGTCGGTCATACGACGAGTGCAGGCCATGCTTATCGAGCTCATCCGCATGCTCCTCTAATTTCTCGGTAAGGGCTTTCGCTTCAGGACTGAGATCTGAAATGGCGGCAGTCCAGCTCTTAGCACGACCCTTTGCCGAGGACGATGTTGATGACCGGTTCGAATCCGTGGACGAAGAATCCGTTTTCCAAGTTGGGGACTTCAGGCTACCCTGATGAACCGCAACTGGCGGGGTACCGTTTCCGACACTGCGAACACGTTCTTTAGGTCGTCTTTCGGGGGACGTCGAGGTAGAGCTAGGGCGGCTCGCCGAGCGTTCCATCGGCGGGCGAGGCGATAGAGGAACATTATCTAGGATGAGATCATCTGGGATGTTGTCGTCATCGTCGTCGTCACATTCCTTCTCTAAGTCGATCGCTGATTTCAGCTCCCGGCCCATCTGCCAACTGCTTCGTCGTGGCTTTGGCACTACGAGATTCATATCTTGTGGGCTAAGCGATCGAGCAGATACATTGGGGCTTGGACTTCGTCGACGACGAGACGCAGCGGCAGAAGAGGCAGACCGTACCGAAAGGCCACGCACGGGCAAGGGACCTGGTCGGGGATCTGGGCCAATTCCGGCGCTGAGACCACGGGTGCTAGTATCACGGAAATGTGCGCTCAAAGTCGGCGCTCGGGGGCGTGACCCTGAGAAAGATTGGTTGCTACGTAGCTGCGGGCGTGGATGAGCTAAATCACGAGGTTGAGGGTGAATTTTAGGGCCGACATGTTTCGCCGACGAAGCGCGAAGGTCAGAGGCAAAGGAAGCGCTATAGGGATTCGGAGCGGATTTGATCTGAACGTTGCGGTAATGCGAAGGGTCCAAGGAGGTGACATCGTCGTCGAGACCAATCTCTTCGAAATGGGCAACATCCGCTGTGATGGAATCGTCGCCGTCGTCCGAGTTGAACGAGCGTACAGATGACGCCCGGGAAGTGATGGCGGACGAAGTCATGCCGGGTGGTGATCCGGGACTCGGAATTGCGAGGTCAACCCCGTCTGCGTGTCCTCCGCCGTAGGTCATGATCGCATTGTCGAGCATCGGGGGGCCGGCTCGAAGTGCGAGGCGTTACGAGAGCTAGCGTTAAACCGAATCGCGCCTAATAAGAAAAACACAAAGAGAGTGGACGTTCAGCGTTGACTGTTAAGCGTTGATCGTTGAGCGTTGAGCGCGGTGGCTGTAGCGGAGACGAGTAATCAAATTGACTCGTGCTTCCACCAAGTGATTAACAGTCTGATCTTCGTGGATCTTGTTTATGAGAATTCCGGCTTCCAATGATGGCTTCAGACGAAGGAATCAGTAAAGAACACCGGGGTGCACAGGAATAGCAACAGCCAGAGGCGGAGATGTCGACTATGGGCTGTTGGGGCGAATCACAAGCAGGCAAAGATGTTCGAGAATCCTCAATTCAAAAGAACCAGGATTGCCCAAGAGAAGCCCCTGATTTGCGATAGCGTTGTTGTGGTAGAGGTGAGATGAGGCTTGTCAGTTGTCTCACGATCCTAGTTAGGATTAACCCCTAGATGGCGGCGTAGTGTGTCGGATGTCGGATGCTGGACGACGGAGATTTGATTATATAACTGATTACCTGGAGCCGTACCCGCCAAGGGACGAGTATGTATTAATGAATATACAATATTCGACTTTTCCGTAAAGAAAGCGAGTGTTGGACAATAGTATTATGTTCTTTGTTAGTGGTGGTGGTCGTTTTCGTGAAGCTTGTGAAGTTCGTGACGACAGTCTAGTTGGGAGCTAATAAGTCCGTGCAGAAGATTGACGATACTAGATAGCGTTTCGACTTTTCAATGCAGACTGATTAAGCTCAAGCAAAACACATTACAATTCGGCAAGGGGGGAGATTCTATATGCTGCAATCCGTAGGCAAGTGGGCGTATGTACGTATGCCTTGTATGGATGTTAATATGTTTATGTGTGTGGTGCGTAGTATGTGTGTGTGTGTGTAGCTATGGAGTGTAGCGTGCTCGTAGGTGTCGTTAGAGGCTGAGGCTGTTAATGGTAGGTGGTTTCGGATGCTCGGCGGGTTGTTGTGCTAAACGAAGGATCAAAGTTGAATAAAAGAACGAGTGGACGACGATGATTCGTATGTGAGTGAGTGGATGAATCTCAAAAATAATTTTGATATCCTATGAAAAAATAAACACAACGTGACGGCTTCCTTGGATAATGAGCGGATCCCCCCTAAGACGGCGAGAGAGAAAAAAAAGAGAGGAATAAGTGGTAAAAGTTGGAACTGGGAAGAAAACGAGAAAGTTGGAGGTGAATGATGCTGTGGTGCGCCTGTGGTTGTGAAGATGGGAAGGAACGAATCATCCCTTAGCATCCACTCCATGTACCTAGGTACCTTGGTTACTTTTAGGTATCGGGCAGCGCTTTCTGTCCAGCTGAAAAGGAGACCAAACCCCTATCCACCACTGAAAGCTTCTCCCTAAAATCCGGGCGCGAAAAAATGGACCCTCTTGTAGAAGAATTAGGGAAAGGGTGTCGACGTACAAACCCTAATTTGAGCTTTTACCAATCAAGTTATGATTTGTTTACCAGGGACCTCTCAATATAGCTCTTCATTGGCCTATGGAATTCTCCACTTCAAAGTCCTATTCATTAGAATACCCCCTAATACACTACGGACATACCTACATACCTAGTAGCAGTACCTAGTACCATTCCTTTCCTGTTAAACCAGCAACCATCATGCAAGAAGCAAGTATATACAACGATAAAATACTTGGATGAGTACATATGTAATTATGACCTACATATGTACATGATAAGTACCTAGAATTAGGTACACTATGCAATTGCTGCCTTGATCTTGAAATCTCGCATCTAAGATTCAAACTAGGGTAAACAGAGGTAGACTGGGTATTTTCAAACGACGGTCTACAATTGCAAAATGATTCTTAAAGCCTCGATTTAGTTAATTTCAAAACCAGTTGAGCACCTAGGTCTCTTCCAACTTCTAAAACCATATATCCATGGATACCTGCTATTGCCGTCAATAAGTAAGGAGCTCCGGTGGTCCCGTCAGGTAGTTGGTTAATGGTTACCTATGCAGGTACAGCTCACCATCAAACTCGGCTCAGCCACTTCCGGTAGAAGTCGGTCGTTTCCGAAGTCTTCCGTTTCATCACCGCCATTCCATCAAATCCTACACACAATCAAGTAATTCCACGATGGATATAGGAAATACAGTTTACCCTACTACGAAGAATTCGAGAAACCCCATGGTTCTATGTATAAACAGTGAAACGAATTCCAAACCCAATAAGCTGCGACCTACCTACTTAGGTTAGCTACTTTACCATTCCTTCGGGAGCCAGCGAACTCCAAATAGAAACACCGAATTGACCATGAGCAAACTTGAGCAAACCTTATTTTCAAGTCTCAGTTCACGTGCTTCATATTGTAAGCCTCGCTTACCTTCAACTACGTAGTACTTCTACCTAAGCATGATACGTACATACCGCGTATCAATATTCAGACTATAATTGATGTTGTTGTTCTTAACAAGGCTACGTCGGAAAGGCTCTTCGGCCTAAGAAGTGAGGATGACACGATACACAAGGGGAAAGGCGCAATTAGCTTTTTAGACTGATCAGTTGCCGGCGATGCTATCTTTTTAATGCTCGCAGCAAATCCCAATATATGCCCTGACACAGAACGCCGCTCATCGAGCCGTTGACCACTCCCGTAGTAAACCTGATATTTAGGGAACGATCTCCTCGCTCTCCTCGAGCACCTCTTCCACGATTTCCTCGATAACTTGTTCCTCTCCGTTCTCTGGCGATTTGCTATCACCTTCAACCGGGTACTTCGGCAAGCCTCGCGCGAGCCTCTCATCCTCCAGTTCGGCTTCGACCGACTCGCGCCACGCCATCCATTCACCGAGCAGGCGTCTCCGGGCCTCGACCACCGCCAGGTCCGCCGAGGCTCCACGTTCCGCATCTTCCTGCTCGAAGGTCTTGGAGTACTCGCGGAGGTTCTTGCGAATTTGCTTCTGCTCATCTTTGGTAAGGAGGGTGGGAGGTCTCGGTCGCCATAGCCATTGTCTGAACTTATCAACCGGCTCTTCTCGTAATAATTCGCCCTTAAAATCGTAGACGTGGTATCCATTCTCCATCTATCGCCAACAATTAGTTAATATCCAAGCGGCATTTAGAGATGTGACCATAACTAGTAAACGTACCGTATGTTTCCAGATCGACGCCCAAGAGGCGACAAACCGTCCTGACGGGTCCCACGCAATGTCTGTGACACCATAATGGTCCGCCGTGTTCATGAGTTGCAGATTGGCGGTTAAATCCTTGTCGCTTTCCGGCTTCTCACCCTCGAAGTCCAAGTCGAAGAAATCGATGTCAGAACTCTGCTGGTTGGCGACCGTGCCAATGACAACAAAACGACCACGCGGCGACCAATAGATGGCGTTGCTATTCTTCTTGTCCAGAGTCCGGAGGTGTTTGAAGTTACCTACGGCCATCCCCTTGGCCTTTTCGGGGCAGAAGAAGGACACGGAGGTCTTGGGGGCCACAGCCGTAGGACCCGTCGGCTCCGTTGTCGTGATGATGACAAATCGGTCTCCCTTAGGTTCCCAAGCAAAATTGATGACTGTATCCTTGATTGTGTCGACAACTTCGACGGGTACACCCTTTTCTTTAATACGGAAAATCTCAAGGGTGGTGGCCTGCGACTTCTTGGACTTCGAATGCCGATCAACCTTTACCGAGAGATAGGTAGCATCTGATTGCCAGTGAAGCTTTGCATCGGTGACGCTGAACAGGTTCAGAGATCGAACAATCTGTTTCGAGGGTATGCTCATCAACCCGACCTTTGCGGGGTTGCTACCGATTTCCGGAGTCCAAAAACAGAAGAGCTGCTCATATTGCTTCACCCCCTCCCTCTGAGGAGTGGACGGGGCCCATTCAAAATCCATGACACCTTCGATCTTGATTGTCGTCTTGTCCAGCAGACCCATGCGGGGAAGCTCGTATACAGAGATGGACGATCCTTGAGTCATTCGTGCTACGTACTTGTCGTCAGAAGACCACTTAAACGCCGGCCAGGGAAACTTGGGTTGCTGCTTTGCCGATGCTGCGTGGGAATCACTGGTGGCGGGAATGTCGAGGTTCGCGAAGGATCTGAGGGGTTTGGCCGTCTCAACTTCCCAGATAACATAATTTTTGCCATCGTCATCTAAAGACAATTGGGGGTGTCCCTCATCGGGAATCGAAATAGGTCTATTTGACCATGTGACGACGTACTTCTCGTTGGGGGAAAACTCGAGCATGTTCACGAAAGGGTGCGCAAATCGTCTCTGACGAGACCACGAGGCGCCGCCCCAAAGCTGCACACCCTGCTGATGAACGGACACCAAGTAGGTCCCCAAGGGCGACCATGCGATGAAGCTCTCAGTCCAGTGTTGTCGATCAACGATATTCTCGGGAGTATCCTTCTCGTTATTCCAGAAGACACCTACGACGTCGCCTCGATACATGGCGAACTGATCGCGACCGCGGCCACTGGGATCGGCCAAGAACGAGCGCAGATGTTCTTTTTCCGCAAACTCCTCGATCTTGGGAGGAACGTAGTTCTCGTCTACTCTTCCTTCTCGACCATAGCGATCGACATCTGTCATTTTGTTGACTCTCAAGGTATGTCTCTTGTCGAGGGGAACCATGTCGAGTTGCCTTACGGCGGCGGCAGCTTCGGCTGCGGAAGAATACTCGACGAAGGCAAATCTGGGGTTTAGTTAGCATCGCAATCCTTTGGTGAGACATCCTATGGCTTATTAAAAAAAAGCATAAGTTGGGTATGACATGACCACATGATGTGAATTTTGGCTGGTTGGTTTGATCGGGTTGGTCGAAGGGAGGCAAGACGGCGAGACGGCAAGACGGGAGACCTACCTGAGAGACTTGCCATTTTCCATGGGCATGTAGACTTGATCCTCTCTAGCCTTTCCAACTTGGTTGAGCTTCTTCAATAGGAATTTTACGAGTTTAGGTTTTTGTTCCTCGTTAACTTCGGGTAGGCCATCGATGACGACGAATGTGTCGTAGCCTTGCTCAAGTTGAACTTCGTACTTCTCGCGCAGATCAGAAATATCAATCTCATCCTCATCGTAGTCGTCTTCGTCGACGTCTGCGTCGCGCAGGTGATCAAAGGACGGCGCCATATTGGGTCAGCGCGTTTCGTTGTGTAGGTATTCGCAAGATGGTTGTTGGCTCGTTTGTGGGGCTTTGTGAGAAAAATTGCCCCGCCTTAGGAAAAAGTGAGGTGAGGGTTGACGAAGATGCGAAAATCGTACTTTGACGTTTTTTATCGCAATAGTAATTCGTAATAGTATGGTTGGGAATTGTGATATTATTCCGATGAACCTGAGCGGCACTGGAAGAAATATCACACCAGAGTCCGGTTGCTGACTATTGGTACGAATAGTATCGTCAAGTGGAAAGGGGGGGGAAGATGAATGTTTTCTTGCTTTAACGCCAATTATTTTTTTTTTCTTCCTACATAAGTTTTTTTGATGTTCTCAAGGTGAAAAAGCCTCAATTGTGTGTGTCCCCGCCGATCCGCTTATCGTTCCTCTGATAGCACCTGGCATCTAACACTGCCAGTGGGCACCGCGAACCTTATTGGTCAAAATGATTATATAATTTGAAGCAAGTTGGAGCCTGCCCAGTGGTGTCAAGTTGCAGGCAAGAACATCGCAGTCTTTAACCCCACCTTTAGCGCGTTGGAGCTAGAGCTTCGGAAGCAATATTTCTCCCTTGTCCGTCGTGTCCCGCGAAAAAAGTGTAGGTACAAGCCCGCATTTACGCATTTACATTTACATCTGAATACTGAAGCTCTCACCAGGCCCACCGTAAGGCAGTGGACATACAAGACAAGCTCAAGCTTCGACAAGGGGCAAACCACGACAGACAAATTCTATTATCCAACTATCGTAATCGACGAATAGTAAAGATGGTATATACATTACCCCTTTTTTAATATTTCTTGTCCGTCTATAGTATTCGCTAACATAACATTTTGCCTAGTCGTCTTTTAGTCCCACCCAAATCTTCGAAGAGGGCACCACCGAAGAGAAAGGAGAAAATGCCCGTCTTGCCGCCTTCGTCGGCGCCATCGCAGTTGGCGACCTTGTTAAGAGTACTCTAGGACCAAAGGGAATGGATAAGATACTACAGTCAGCGTGCGTAAACTCCCACTCCTCTCACCGACCTATACCTATATGTTTTTCATGTATTTTTCATATCACATGTTTATGTCTATATCTATATCTATATAATATGTGACCACTTGCGTGCCTTGTACATTGGCTGATATTCCACAGTTCCACCTCCGAAATTATGGTTACCAACGACGGCGCTACCATCCTCAAGTCGATCGCCCTCGATAATGCTGCAGCAAAGGTCCTCGTCAATATATCAAAGGTTCAGGACGACGAAGTTGGTGATGGTACGACGTCGGTGGCCGTTCTGGCAGCGGAACTCTTACGAGAAGCCGAGAAGCTCGTCGATAAGAAGATACACCCCCAGACTATCATAGAGGGCTATCGAATAGCAAGTCAGGCCGCCCTCCAAGCTTTAGAAGGCTCGGCCGTAGACCACAGCAAAAATCCCGAGGCCTTCAAGAAGGACCTAATCGCCATCGCACGTACGACCCTAAGCTCCAAAGTCCTCGCCCAAGATCGGGACCTCTTTTCCAAATTAGCTGTCGAGGCGGTATTACGATTGAAGGGGTCCTCGGATCTGAGCCATATCCAGATCATCAAGAAAGCTGGCGGGAAACTGAGTGACTCCTACTTAGACGAAGGTTTCATTCTCGACAAGAAGATCGGGGTAAACCAACCTAAGCGACTGGAGAAGGCTAAGATATTGGTTGCAAACACATCGATGGACACGGACAAGGTCAAGATTTTCGGGGCGCGAATGAAGGTAAGTTCGACTGGTAAGCTGGCCGAGCTTGAAAAGGCCGAGAAAGATAAGATGAAGGCCAAGGTGGACAGGATCAAGGCTCACGGGATCAACTGCTTTATCAACCGGCAGTTGATATATAACTGGCCCGAGCAGCTCTTCACCGACGCCGGAATCATGTCTATCGAGCATGCCGACTTCGACGGCATCGAACGCCTGGCTTTAGTAACCGGCGGCGAGATCACCTCTACATTCGATCACCCGGAACAAGTAAAATTGGGTCACTGCGACCTGATCGAGGAGGTCATCATCGGCGAAGACACACTTATCAAGTTTTCTGGAGTCGCTGCCGGCCAGGCTTGCACTATCGTCTTACGAGGTGCCACCGAACAGTTGCTAGACGAAGCAGAGCGTTCGCTGCATGACGCATTAGCCGTCCTTTCCCAAACTGTCAGAGAGCCAAGGACAACTCTCGGTGGTGGTTGTGCCGAGATGCTCATGGCTAAGGCCGTAGAAGGCGCCGCAACTAGAGTAGAAGGCAAGAAGCAAATGGCCGTATCATCGTTTGCGATAGCTCTGCGGCAGCTCCCCACGATTTTGGCAGACAACGCCGGACTAGACTCGAGCGAACTTGTAGCGAGACTACGGAAGGCCATCTACGACGGTCTGTCCACATATGGTCTAGATCTGACGACTCCCGGCGGAGGAATAGCAGACATGCGAGATTTAGGTGTCATCGAGAGCTACAAGCTCAAAAAGGCGGTTGTTTCGTCAGCCAGCGAAGCTGCAGAGGTAAGCCACCCCCTCACCCCCTCACCCACCCCCCTCTATACCAACAGCTTTAGTGAGCCTTGGACGCTAACGGAGGTATCTAGTTACTCCTGAGAGTTGATGACATAATCCGCGCAGCACCACGGAGGAGAGAAAGACACTAAACGGAATATCGCGCGTGATAAAAGGATGTAAAAGTACATAGACTAGGCCGTAGACTATGCGAATACCCGTCATAATGAGGAGATCAAGCATGAAGCTCTAGGTCAACAACCTAGCAATCAAAAGCAATACTCTATAGAACTGGAATGTGTGTCCCGAGCCTCAGATCTAACAGCCGTAATCAAGGTAAACGGTAACATCGTCAGTAAAGTTTAGGTGTCTATAAGATTGAGATGTGAGTTCGTATCATGTTTTACACCTGTATTTGTAGGATTTAATCTGACCGAAATAGTGACAATGGAACGGCAATCATATTTTGCGATTCTAAACGGTCGAATGCTCGTCAAAGACTTGGATACGGATTATCACACTCATAATTTCTCCCTTTTTTTTGGCTGGCGTAGCCGAAGCACCTAGGCACCTACCCACCCATGCTAACTATGTAGATGTCTGAACACCTTGAGTATTAGTACAGTGCGTGGCTTATGCGAATGATGAGAATTGCTTTTTCCGGTCCTTCGGAAACAGTACACAGTATCCTTTAAAAGTGGCCAAGACAAGAAGCAAACTTACATTACTACCTTGTCTACCGGGTAACCTCCATGCAAGTTTAGGGATAAAAATTGAAAGTACTGGCCCCTGAACCGGGGCTCCCGGGTAGCAGGGCTGAGTGATGGTTGTCTGCAGGTCTAACAGGGTAGGTAGAGGTAGATTTGCGAAGACACACTGTTAAGTACATTGAGAAGTTGCTTCCACGTACCTGGGTAAATAATCAACTGTGACGCTCTGGGTTCGCTAGGTGTCCAACGGACCTTGATTAGAACATTTCTCAACTTCTACTTTGTTGCCGTGATAGAGTTTCTTCAGTTTTAATCCGGGAATAGGATGGAAATTCAACAAACAGCTACACCTCCTGGCTCTTCACCTGCTGTAGGGATGACAATTCAACCAGCCATACGTCAAGCAGAGAGCACTTTCAACGTAAGTACTGATATCCGCTATATCGATTCCTTAGTTTGGCATGTTTGACTCACAGCTTGGTAGAGGTTCGATTCGACTAGTCCTGTATCAAAAATGGGCAACTTCGAGAAGGCGAAACAAACGTCAAAACCGCTGCCCTTTGATCTAGACCATGATTCCCAAATCAAATTGATCGATGTCTGCACCGAGAAGCAGGGCACATATTTCAAGTGCAAAGACCTATCCGAGTTTTGGGCCGAAGTTGCGCATTCGTTGGACCGCGAATTCCCTTTTCCCATAACTGGGAGGGATGTAGAAGGATGGGTGGAAAAGATTTGCCGCCCAACCAAAGAATACTTGCTGCGCAGAGAGATATTTCCACATCGCGCCGATTGCGAAGATCTCGATATTGCAATCGAAGATTGGCTCGAAATCGAAGGTCGAAGGAAGTTTCAAAGCGGCTTCTCGGAGATGATAACAGGTTACCTCCTTGCGTACGGCCCTGAAGAGTCTGAAGAAGATAATCTCCTAACATACTCCTGCCTGAACAGGCTACGGGAAAATACGGATAGGGTGAAGCTAGCCGTAGGAATGGCTCCCTGCTCATACACAAAGTCGAATTACTCGCATCAAAGCCGGGCACAAAGTCAAGACAGAAAGTGTTATCACATGAAGAGCTCCGTGGTGGTAGCCGTTCTCATGAGAATCTATTCCCAGCGCTCAATCCTAATTTGAAGAGCCCCTTCAAACCCCTTTTCTTAGGTCCTCCGACCTCGACTGACAACACTCGCGAAGGGCCACCAGGCACACTACCGAGTCCATTTGATGAGCTGGACAGCAGTCAAACTCCCTCAACAAATTCCTCATCAACCGAGTATTTTCTCGAAACTTCCATTCACCAAGAGATTTCTTACAATAATGACACGCAGTGCGATACAACAGCCGAGAGAGCAGATTCTACTCATAGAAATCTCACCGAGGGACCCGCCAGTTTGAGGAACCATGATAATGCATCTGTGGTGCACGAAGCAGAGCGCATAACCTCACATGATCTCAATGTCCAAACCATCCATCAGCCCGCATCCCCAGCTGTTAAAAGATCCGCTTTAGACTTGGGTGATGCCGCAAAGCTAAAGTCATCAAAAAAGTCAAGAGGTAAAAAAGGAAAAGGGGTTGATCGATCACGGCATTTTTCAGCAAGGGACAATAGTACAGGTGATGCAGATCCCGACGTACCAGTCTCGTCCCTGACTCAAGACTCCATGGCAGTTGACTTCAGCCAGAATACTCAAAGCCAGCAACAATCCGAGACTCGAGGAGAATTAGCCAAGGGCCCTCACCCTTGCGTACAAGGGTATGCGGAAGCTTTAACGGCAACTTCACCGAAAGTGTCGCAGAAAGCTAGGAAAAAGAAAGGGGTTGGAAAGAGGCAGGTTCTATCGAACAAGAGGCATCTCAAACATATTAACGCAACTGATCAATCTCCTGCTTCATCGCAGAATAGCTCCAATAGCCTCACATGCGGGAGCGATAGCTTACTAATAGATAGCCAGTCTTCACAAGCATTAGCGGAAGGGTTCAATGAAACTACTTGCCAGGACCGAGATGGGGATCCGGTTTACAATCCATTCGGCAATGTCCCGATCATCGATCTGACGCGGTCTCCTGATCAGGAAGTAGTGAAACAAGAATTGGCATGGGCGACTGAAAGTTTAGAGGTTCGGATAAGTAGGCTGACGGCGAATCTGAATGGTGTCGTCGGCCTCACGCCCCAGAAGATCAAAGAGATCATCGATCGCAGCGTCTCAGCGAGACTGAACGATGCGGCTCTCCAGGTCGTGGAAGATTTTGGCAAAACGCTGGACAAGAGGATGGACCAATTGAGGAGAGATTGGAGACCGCTAGATGATAGCCGGAGTCGATGATAGTTAAGTCTTATATGTGATCTCTATTAGATGTAAGTAGGTAAATATACCAATATGTTACCTACCTACCTACCTAGTTTACAGTAAGCTTCAGGAACATTCTAGCAAGCTTAATTTTCTTTGACTTTATGATATGTTAAGGTCATTCCGATTGACGAGTTAAATGACGCTTTAAGGTGGTAGAGTTGGAATAGTAACAACTTCTCCGCAAGTGATAATGCTAGGTGACCCGTGGCATTCTCGCGTACGGGGATTGTAACTCAGCTTCCAAGTTCCCGGTACCGATTACACAGGATTATGTACACTGTGTAGCTTAGACTGTGATCTTGAATGCTACCTACCTAGCCATCTACCCTAGACCTCGAGCAATAGTGTGAAACAATAATTCTAATTCGCGATGGCTTTCGAAGTGATAAATCATATTTGGCGTCTAAATAGCTACGTAAGTATAACACTGTGAGGGGCCCATATGGATTTTAATATTATCATAAGAAATAGATCGGCCGGAAACCCGATACGAGGATGTACCTACTGGGCGGATGCTACAGGGTAGGTAACTAATACTCTCTTTCATAGCACTCAACACACCCATTCACAATCATCACAGCTAATACAACTAGTACACCTAGGTCCCAGGTACAAAGTGACAGACGCATTTGAAAATTTCCTGATTGACATAAGAGATGACGTCCCGATCCAATACCAAGTGGCAAGGCCTTGTCACTGTATCCTTGACCTGCCACGGTACTCGGACCATGAGATATGCGCTGCAAAATTGCTTTTTGTCTCGACTAGACAGCATGAGGTTCGGAACGCCAGGATCAAGCATGCCGCGTATCTCTATACGTGACGCACTCCGTAGTTCTCGGTTGATGTGGTACGTCTCTACATTGGGAGGGACGTCCGTTCTTCAATTCTCTGCGCTGACCACCCGCTCATCATCCCTCCCTTCTGGGGAACGTGTTAGTGGAATTCGACTTGGACTTGACGAACATTTGTGCGTTCAATTTCAAGGGTCTAGGGTTTAGGGCTCCCATATACTAGGATATATTCAATTGCCTGTTTTACCCATGTGTACAATTAGAAATTGTGAACGAGACATGAATTCGTAGTATTGTCATCGACAGCAACACGCCTAGGTACGGAATTGCGAAGTAACGGATATAGTCAAGGTGTAACATCTACTTAGTGTTGGATTCCATGGCTAGCCTTAGTAAAGTAGCTACGCGGAACTCACGCAAACGCGTCCCGCCGAAAACTTCGAATGGCTATCTAGATGCCCTAGAATCTAAGAACCGAGGAAGGTTAACTCTGCATGAGCGGCAACTTGCTTCGCCCCCCGCCTCGTCAGGATGTACACCACCGTCGAGCTCTCCAGACGTGGAAAGCCTTCCCCAAGATATATCTGGTAGTCTGAGGAAAGATGAGGTAGATGAAGACAGGGAGAAAGATCATGGGGAGGACACCGATGAGTACGAGACTCTAGAGCCAATGGTGAGATCACATTCAGATGTTCCTGTCGCCATACGTACCTAACTAACTAGTGTATGAATAGGTGCCGCCATCAGATTTACGGACAGATTCCCTTATCGTTTCTAGTCCTTCCCGGACTTTGCGCCGAGCAGTGATCGAAACTTCCGACGCTTCCAAGTCCCTTTCACTAGCTGAGAAGGTAAAACTTCTCAAGATTTGCTGCGACCATGGATCCCAGTTCTTCCACTGTCCTACGTCGGGAAAACATCCCGAAGAGGAATTCTGGACTTCTGTCATGGAGAAATTTTCGACGACAATCCGCTCCGGCGTCTTTGAAAAATATTCTGATGTGAAAAAGGTGGCAAACAAGACTTGTAGGAATCGACGCAAAAATACCAAGGGAAATGTGCCACCTCTAAGACGGTCTCGCATGGGAGATTTGGATACGTGGATCGACCGATGGGTACGAATTTGGAAATGTCGCGACTTGATCGTCAATATAGCCAATGCGCATCAGTCAATGAGAGAGGCGATAGGAGAAAAGAAGTTGAAGCGGATATTTCGTCATCGCATCGATGGGGACGAACTGCCCCAAGACCTTGGTAGGCTCACTTTATCTCCTCCGTTATGGAAAGCAATCCAGAAGCGAATTCGTGTAGAGGAACGATCGTTAGGAACTCGCCATATATCCTTGTTTCCTGGAGAGGATGAATCAGATTGGACCGACGACGACGATTATTCAGAAGATGATGCAACGGAGGAAAGAGATGATATAGGGTTGCCTATACAATCAATCGAAGACGAATCCACCGCTTCGTTCTCAGAAGTCTCGGAGGACATGGCATTAACCCCTAGTCGGGAAGTTAGAGACTTTCCGGATCCGTCACCACGCACACAGGCAAGACTCGATCAATTCGAGCAAGGCTACGCCACCATGCTGAAGGAAGAGAAAGGGAAGACAGGAAAGAGAACTTCTATCCTTGGCCTAGCGCTCAAGAGGCAAGATCAAGAACAGCCAGAGTCTACATCGTCCAAATCGGAAATATCTCTCGAGGTGGGCTCTGCGCAGGCACTATCTAAAGAAAAGGGGTCGACAAGTCCGAAATCATGCATTGTAGATCTCGACTCTGGAAAAGATCAAGGCGAAGAGCAAGACGGCCTAACTCACTCATCCGTGGAGAAATTAGCGGCGCCCTCGGGAGAAGTTGGCGTGCGACAAAGCACCGGTACAAATCCTATTCGATCTCAACGCCTTGAACCTGGCACCTACGTGTCTGGTGAGGGTGTTCCCGTAGGTTTCCACAGTCGGCAATTGATACTAGCGGGCATGAACAACACTGCTGCGAAAGACTATCGCCAAGGCGTATTTGCCACAATTGATGATAGCGGCCAGATCCATCTACGACTGCGTAGCCAGAATATGCAGGGAAAGCTAGTGCCCCCCGAGTTCCGCCTTAACAAGACTGTGTCTATTTCTCACAAGCACAAAGTTATCACATACTTTCCTAAGTTCCGTGGGATGTCTTATGATGAAATGAAGCTGGAAGTGGCCCGCCAGAGTCTCCTTCCCGCTCACCAACGTCCTTGTTACGACTGGGTACCAACACCAGCTTTTGATACGGAGGAGAATAGGTCGATGTCAAATTCAAAAACCAAAGAGAAAAGGCCGTGTAAGGATGCGGGCTCAACTTACGACGACGCAAATGGAAGTAGTAATACAACCTTAAAAGGGATAGAAGGGGGTGAGGCAGCCGCTTCGACATCTTACGACGCCGATCCACAGACGTCCTCTGGCAATAGTAGGAAAAGTCTTGAAGAGACTTCCGACATCCCCGCGCCGACAGAGAGACGGATATTTGCACTGTCCGGACCTCCCGCCAAGCAAGCTGTTGGAAATGGTCCTACCTTAACCGTTGGAGGTCAATCTAGTCTCCCAAAGCATATGCCCCAGGAAACGAAACCGGATAGGACGGGTACGCCTGACGTACTGAGAAAATTCCTCGCCGACGAGGCTAGGAAGCAGCAAAAGCCATTAGCACCACATAGAATCCCACATCATAATTCACCGCCGAGGAAGCTAAACCCGCAGGGACGGATATCTAACAAGAACAGGATCACCCCTTCGAGGTTCTATGGAGCAGAACTTTCAGGGCAAAACACTGCCGAAGGTGACCGACAACTATCAGAAGCCCTTGAGCAGCCTACTGTTTTACGCCAACCTCAGTCAGGTTCCCACGCCGGCGTTGGCTCATCTCAGGATAAAATGGCATCACCGATATTGAATCACTGTACGCCCAATAATCCAGACGATTCCGACAGCGATAGTCTTCCAGAAGTCGAAGAACTACATCGGAGATGTGTCCGGGCAGCCAAAGTCCGCGAAGCGCCGCAAAGTGCCAGACAGCACGGTGACTATAAAGACCCTGGCCCAGACGTTGTAGATAAAGCAATAAGTGCGCTTGCGTCCCCTCGTCCTCGAGGATCGGAGCATATCTCGTCAGGAAAGGACATACCTACTCCCGCTAGCCATAATACGGATATCTTGTTAGGGGGCATGATCAATGACCACCAGGTGTCGGCGGGTGCTCAGCCACGGGGTCAAGATGGTAAAATCGGCACACTTCCCGGGTCGAAATCGAAGAAGCGAGGAAGATGCCAATCCCCTACAACCTCAGCCTCAAACTTGCCAGATACTTATACTTGCACGGATTCATTCAAACCTCTTACTACGCCCAAAGCTGTAGGTGTTATCTCGCCAGCCAGCAACGAGCATCTTGCGAAGAGGCAAAGGCCTCCGCTATCGTCCGAACCCATCCGGACTCCCGTACCGGCGCCTAATATAAGAAATTATGGCCCGAAACCCTTCTCGAGGCCGAGCGTAAGGTCCGCCGTTCAGGCTCACGGCGCGCTCAACGGGGAGAAGGAGTACCCAAGCACCAGACCCCAAAACAAAGGCAAGGGGAAAACAGCCCAGCTCCATAACCAGAACAAGCATTTTGCACCCGACTCGCGATCGACAAATGGGAATAGCCATACACCCAAGCAGAGAGCAGGCGCAAATAACACGGCGTCGTCTCGTCGCTTCCACCCATACGGGCAATCTGGTCGTTCTTCTGGCTCCGCCACTTCTCAGAACCGACGAAGGAGCGGCGGCAAGGGGAAACGAGAGCGTTACAGGGGAAGGGGTTATCACGACAGAGCTGGCGGCGGTGGTCACGGCAACAATAAGTTTCAAAGGGAGGCGACGATAGACTTCGAAAACTTCAGCTTGGATGGAAAATTAGACTACTTGCGCAGCGAAATTTCTGTATTCAAAGATATGTTTAAAAAGAATATAAGGAGGGACGGTTGATCTGCCACCGTCACATGTAGGAGGACTGGGATTCATTTGGGGCCTCGGCTTGAACACCGCGCAGGCTCGATCATATGCACCGTAAAGCCACACCGGCGGGTTATGTCGCAGACACCTGCAGATAGGCGCTTAATAATTATTTCCATAGATATATACCTAGATACCTCCTTATAGTAAGCTGTGATTTTAGATGTTACGCGACAACTCGGAGACTGTCCCAAAACCGGTGTCGTAGGTTTTGACACGTGTAGACCATGAGGTTGTCAAGCATCGACTCGGGGGAGGTTTTCATGGGAAGGATGTCCTACGACTCTATATTGACGTGGAAAGGGGTAACATCACTAGAGCAAGGTACTAACTATTTCACATGTGAGACGAAGAGGAATAAACCTACCTAGGTAGGCAACCTCGGAATTGCACAAGCGTACGAAGTAAGTAGAGATCCCTTGGTGTTTTCCATGTTTTAGAGGTACGAGCTGTGACGTGATATGAAAATCTTTTGCCGAATCAGGAGTCGCACTTGGCCCCCTTTTTTTATTCCAACTTCAAGTCGATACTCCTAGTTGATCACAGACAGGAAAATCTAGGTATTACTAGTCATGGTCTAGAATATCTGAGGGGCTTCTCAATTCATACTCAGACATTCACGTTCTAATATAGCATCATAAGTAAATCACCTTGATAGTTTTTTTTTCAAAAAAAAAATTAGAAAAAAAAGGTTCAATTCAGTAGGTCAATGTCACCTCGGAATATGAATGTTCAATATTGCTAATAGCGGGATGTTGCCGCACGTGGATTAGCCGATTGGCAAGAATTATCGAGGCTCAGAAAGCGTCAGGGGTGGATTAGGGTTGCAAGGATCTACTTTCCTCAACAATTGATCAGTTTGGTAGGATAAGATCCTAGGCGATCCCCAACAGAAAAAAAAAATCGACAAGCATGACAAGGGTCCCAAGTAAGCGGGGAGCGAACCCCATTCCTAAAAGTCTATAGCTAAATCGGGGAACCCGCCCCCCTGAATAAACCCTGCAACCCACGATTCGGGAACATGGAACATCCAGGGGCATGTGAACGTTATAGGTAATACCTAGCAAATATCAGATATTACCGATAATAACGAATTCTTACTGTAGGTACTAGGTATCACCTAGGTACGGGTACACGCATGTATGCAACATCGAATAATGCGGAGAAGGAACTTGGATCGGGTAAACTTTTCTTATGACTTAAGGTTCTAATACTTCAATTGACCTTATCTGATCCAAATACCTATAGGTATCCACGGTGTGTAACTACCTAGTAGTACCTAGTATATAGTATGCGTAACCTTGCTATCGGAAACTGTCAGTCTTCAACGGGAAAGTTGGAATATCCCTGATTTCGAAGCTGCACTTTATATAGTACCTAGGTGTCACCTACGTAGATGTGAGTCGTATATGTGTCTACTGTACATATGTGTATACAGATCTATGCACTTTAAGTGCTTTCAACGAGATAAGCGTCGATCAACGAGCGGATACCGTCTTTGGATACTGAGTCCTACGCAGACGCTGAGATGCCGAGATGTACGTAAGAACAGAACCCTAAAACAGGAACCAGTGTTCTACTTGTGCCCCAAGTTGCCCTTGTCCACCCCTAGGTACCTAGGTAAGTATGTGTCTAGGTAGGAATATGCAAGGAGCTCTAGAAATTTTAGGAAAAGCAAGCCGCCTCTAATTCTCTCGCCACATGTCACGAGCCTATTTGGTTTCCCTACCTAGGTACCTAGGTAGGCAGGATAACAGATTCGTGCGTGGCGTGCTACCGATGCCGTTTACGTATTCTGTCTCGCACGACGAGCAGCCGGTCATCGTTGGGGACTTTGGATCTGTCGAACGATGGTCTGCCCGATGACATACGATGGCGACGACTTGCTTCCGTCTAGTTGACTTAGGAAGTCTCTGTAGCTAGCCGTAGGCAAGGGGGTAAGGGGGAGGGGTTGTCTTTCACGATTGTGGAGGGAAGAAATAAGCAATAAGTAATAATAAAATGTAGACGGCTTCGTCGGTCGTTGCGGCCTGTCCGTTGCTGAAAAGCCAATTAGGATCTTTTGATAGGTTGATTGCGAAAATCCAGCCAGCCAAGTAACCCCTTGGCATGCCTCGAATGGAAGAACTGTAGTCTGCTAGTATGTGGAAAGCCTACTAAAGTGTGTGATCTTCCGTGTAGTGCTAGGGTCTAGGCTTGCTGATGGGAGCCCACAAGGAGACATTCGGCTGTCGATGAGCTATCGGTCAATTAGTACTATGAAGGGCGGTGAGAGGTGAAATTATTCGCCAACACAACAATTATTGCATATTTATTAGTGTTTTCATTGGTTGTAAATGTAACCGTATATTTGGGTGTATGTGTTATGTGTTGTGTGTATAAAGTAATGGAAGTTGAAGTAGGTACTAGGTACGTAGTGTTTTTTTAATTACCCTTTTTCGAGAAAAAAAAGCTGTCCTGCATTTTACATGTGGTTGTGTCGTATCTTGGTACCCAAGAATTACCCAGTAGGTTAGACAAGCAGAATCTTGATAAGTGTACTAACGTCAAACCCTAAATTGGACTAGATACCGAATTTTGTGGGTAGAAGCACGCTAAATACGGCGGGGTCATACCTTAATGCTTCACAGGGTTGCACGATGTAGACTAGTGGTACTGGTTTTCAGGTGAAATGATGCGAGAAAGTAGCCGTGAGGCATTTCTCAGGCTCAGGAGGTACTTAAATATCTTCTTGGGGATGCTTAAAGTACATTTTCAATACAAGACTCTTAGCGCGCCCCTGGCTTTACGGTCCAATCATGGATGTTTTCTTAGCAAGAACCGAGATATCAAGGTAGTGTATTCGATGTTGATGTAACGGCTTAAGCGGTTTTAACTTTTTTTTTCTTTCCTTTTCTTCCTTTTGGCCTTCGTTCTCTTCCCCGGTATTTGCATCAATTATTCCGTACATAGACAGAGCACATACTAGTAGTAGTAGTAGGTATGGATGTACATATTTTCCATATTTGCAATATTTCCCATATTTCTTGCTTTGCATATGTAATGAAACCAGACCAAGCCAAACCAAGAAACCAACCAACCACAGAATGATATCTTCTGTCCCTTCTCTTCCACTCTCCTTATAAAGTGACCGCCGTAGCACCATTGTGATCGGGATCCTTTTGCTCCTACCACTTTGTCTTAGTCTCTTGTTGACTGGTATCCTTCCGTCTCGGAGCGACCTTCTCGGTGCTGTGCTGCCGTGTAATATCGCCGCCGGCCTCAACAAGTCGGTAACTCGGACTCCTCGAAGCTACCGCCACTGTCACCTTCACCTTAGTATCGTCGTTAGCACAGCAGGACTGCCTGAAGTGGTTTGCCATTGGAACATTGGAACGTTGGAATAATCTATTCGTACGGACGAGTACCGACCCTTTCTCTCTCGTCAACGTCGAATCGAGTCATCGAGTTTGTTGGGACAAATATTGGGTAATTCATAATTAGGAGAAGAGCAGGCCCAAATATTATAACCGCTTTTTACGCATCCCCTCGTAAAGAATAGGAGCTTTAAAAGCTTTCAACATCCGTCATGGCATCTACCGTTGCTACTGGCGTTCCGCGCCAGAATCCCGCTCTTCGGCGAACCATGACTGCTACTACCGCCGATACCGATGTTTCGTCGCCCTCCACCGCAATGGGTTCTCCGGTCGACTCTCCTAGGCCGTCCGCATCTTCTACTTCGCTCTCCTCCATGTCTTCTATCGAACCCAACAGCAACTCCTACGGAAAGTTGATTGACACGTACGGAAACGAATTCGAGATTCCCGACTATACTATTAAGGACATCCACGACGCTATCCCTAAACATTGTTTCGAGCGGTCTGCCGTCAAGGGTCTGTACTATGTCTTCCGCGACATCGTTCAATTGGCAACCGTCTTCTACCTCTTCCACACCTACTTGACTCCGGAGAATGTTCCTTATACACCGGCTCGTGTTGCCCTGTGGGGGCTGTATACCTTCATCCAGGGTCTCTCCGGCACCGGTATCTGGGTATTGGCCCACGAGTGCGGTCATCAGTCCTTCAGCACCTCCAAGGTCCTAAACGATACCGTGGGTTGGGTATTGCACTCTTCCCTCCTCGTGCCTTACTTCAGCTGGAAGATCTCTCACGGCAAGCACCACAAGGCGACAGGTCATATGGAGCGAGACATGGTCTTCGTTCCAAGGACTCGTGAGGAGAGGGCTAGTCGCATTGGGAAGTTGGTCCACGAGCTCGGCGAGTTGGGTGAGGAAACACCGATCGTCACCTTCATCAATCTTCTCGGACAACAACTGATTGGCTGGCCGAACTATCTCTTGACCAACGTCACCGGTCACAACTGCCACGAACGCCAGAGGGAGGGTCGCGGGAAGGGCAAGAAGAATGGTTGGTTCACCGGCGTCAACCACTTCAACCCCTCCAGTCCCCTCTTTGAGGCTAAGGACGCCAAGTTGATCGTGCTGAGCGACATCGGTTTGGCCATCACCATCTCCGTCCTTGTATTCCTTGGAAATAAGTATGGCTGGGATAATCTCCTGGTCTGGTACTTCTTGCCTTACCTATGGGTCAACCACTGGCTTGGTAAGCTACCCAACCCCTAATGATCGGTCCGTATGATCGAGCGCTAACTGTTTCGTAGTCGCCATCACCTTCCTGCAACATACCGACCCATCTTTGCCCCACTACAAGCCCGAATCGTGGAACTACGTCCGTGGCGCCGCTGCGACAATCGACCGGGAATTCGGATTCATCGGCCGTCAGCTTATGCACGGCATTATCGAGACTCACGTCCTCCATCACTACATCTCCACCATTCCCTTCTATAACGCCGACGAAGCTAGCGATGCTATTAGGAAGGTTATGGGCCGCCACTACCGATCGGACACCAGAGACGGCTCTCTCGGTTTCATCAAGGCCATGTGGCGTTCTGCGAGGATGTGCCAATGGGTCGAACCTAGCGAGGGTGCTAAGGGCGAGGGTCAAGGCGTGCTATTCTTCAGAAACACCAACGGCTTAGGCACAAAACCGACGAAGATGAGCCCCGCCTAAATAACAGAGCCTTGGAGCGGAGACATCGCCGCATCAAACATTGGCCAGTATTAAGTGTCCAAGTAGCAGCACTGGCTAGATTTGGATAGCGCTGTCTGGTAAATGGGATGCGTTGAACAATACGACGCTTGGATGAGTCGGGTTCGGTCTAGGATTTGCCCTGTTGAGTTGGTCAAGAACTTGCAATAGGCCAGAATTGATAAGCTCTACTAAGAAATCCCATGTACTTCGACGTTCATAAAAAGGAGAGGGTTAAAAGGAAGGGAAATCGGCATAGAGAACCGGTCGGCGGCGACCAGGTATCCAAGAGCGAAATGAAATAGATATAGACTAGACAGCTAGCCATGATGACGAATGTGTACAATGAACAACATCTACGCCGTGTCTGCCCAGTATGCCAAAGATCTTTTGGTTAAGTTATGTGTATTGGATTGAAAGTAGACCATGAAATTTGTTTTCATGGCTGTGACATGTCTAAATGGGTAGGCTCGAGATGGAGGGTATGTCTGAGACAAAATACATTCCGGTCGATCCATGGTCTGATATGGTTGCGCAATTGAGAACCTTGGAAACCGTATGCATTTCGTTTGGGGATTGAATAGAATGAAGAGGGGCTGTTCGCGAATCACATCGTCAAATCTCCAAACTCCGTGTGTCCCCCGCATTCTATCGTACAATACATATACCCAAGGACATCCCATATGACGTGATATCAATATTTTCGAGATTAAAACCTTCCCACAATACTTATCAGGCAGGTAGGCGCCTAGTAATCACGGTGTTGAAAGACTTGCATCACAAAGGCATGAAAAATGCGTGTTAGGTAACTTTATTAACCATGTCTCTGAACATCCCGTCCCTATTATACAGATTTAGTACTAGTCAATGCGTTCACCATATTGTTGGCCACAACTGGTATGTCTGCACGAGACTTGTTACAAGTCCCAATTTCTCATTAATCATCCAGATGTCCTTTCTAGCCTCGAGCTGCTTACTGCGACCGTCTTTTTCCCACCCTTACTGTGTTACTGAGCCTCAGCACTAGTGGGTCTCGAGGTTGGAGGCGTCATCGTCGATTGGCTGTTGCCTTTCACATCTTGACTAACACCATTCCTGACAGCATGGTCAGCATTTTGCTGTATTGGGGTATATTTCTGTTGTTTAAGCCGCCTTTTGCGAAGCCGAGTTTTCTGGTTTCTAGTTAGACCCATGGCCTTGAAATGGTCTTCAGTTTGGGTATGGATTTGGTCGTCATTATTGATCTTTTGCTTCTTGTTGGTGGGAGCTTTGTCGGCCACGGGCGGGTTCGGAGCAGAAGCCCTGCGTTTTTGACCAATCTCGGTCTTTTGATATCTAACATTGTCAAGTTTTCGATTAGGGATAGTGGATGCGGCCGCCTTTGAAGCAGCCAGGCGCGACTCGCCGGGGACCTCGTTATCTGGATCCGGGCCAGCTGGCTTTGCGTTCTTAGGTGACTTTCGTGCTAATGGCGCACCTGTAGGCCCGTATAATGACTTAGGTACACTCATCCCTTCATCATCAGCCTCCTTAGCTTCCATGATATCAGCGAGCCACCTAGGGGATTGGCGTAACACGTAGTCGAGAGTTTGCTCCTCATCTGGGTCGTTAGACTCTATATCTACTTTAGACGTAGCTTCGTTAATCTCCTTGAAGCTTTTGGGGGATAGCGTAGAGCGGATCTCTGGGATCGAAGAGACCACTTCATACTCGTCCTGCTCTTCGGTCGACAAGCCTGGTACCTCAACTACTATGTGGGCCTTGGGGGAGTCTTTTGGGGGCTGGATTGATGGTTTGAGTCTGGTAGCCTTGCTTACGCTCTTCGCGTCGCGGGACACTTGGTTCGATTTGGTCAAAGACGGCAAATGACTTGTCAGCGATCTAGTTGTTCGTCTCCCAGCGATCCCGCCTAGGATATGCGCGGCGTCGATATGTTCCGGTCCAAAAGATATATCTTGGGTTCGCGTTACCCCCGGTGATCGTTTCGGAGGCTTCGGTGAGATATGAGCTGGAATTCCGGAACTCGACTCGCTGCTACTAGAGTCGGCTGGCCCGTCAACTTGATGTACCAGAGATGGTGTGTTGGCACGTCGTGTTGCAGGACTAGAACTCATTAGCTCCGCTAACTCTTGATTTGATGGAGGCGCACAGTCATTGATCAACTGCTGCGTAATGAGTGTAGAAGTCGTCTCAGACTCTGCGGAAGGTGGGGATGGAGCATCTTGGGGGGCAACGGTGGGTGCGAAATGTGCAGAAAATCTTCTCCGAGTTCTACTACTAATTGGACTAAGAACGCCGGGTTTCTCGTCGAATTTGACGTTATTGCTGGATCCACCGGAAAGCACATACTGTTTCGTCCTCTCCGTTTTTGTAGTTCGTTCGACAGCCTTATCATCAATGTCAAATTGTGAATTTGCTGTTTCCAACACGCCTGGTGATATAATTGGAAGCAGGGGCTTAAGAAGCGGTTTTTCCTTATAATTTCCAACCGGGGATCGAACATGTGACGACGCTGCGTCTTCGTGAATGCTAGACGTACTTTGGTCATCGTGAACTTCATCTGGCCCTTCCGCGTCTGAAACAGAGAGACCTTCGGGATCGTCCCAACGAAGATTCCATCGAATCTCGGCCGTTTTCTCGGCCTCGGCGACTGTTTCGTCGTCCGGTTCTTTGCATCCAGGTATGTATTTTCCAGCTCCTGGACCATCCAAGATCCATCCCTTGAATGGGCCAGTAGCGAGCCAGACATTACCATCCATACCAGGCATAAACTCAGTCTCGTACCTTTCCATCCATGACAGGGGACTCCATCGGGGTCTCTCTGCTGCTTCTGTAAATCTAGTCGCAGCCATCTTCTTGCTATCACCTCCACTGTCCTGAATTGACGGCATGGCTGTATTTTTGGATCTCATCTTCTCGCTCTTCTCATCATCGGACTTACTCGACCTAGATGTATCCGAAAAGGCATCGCGCACACGCTTGGAGTATCCTCGGCCAAACTTAGGGGGGGTGATTTGTAGACTAGGCGGTGATAGTTGCTCCTGTGCTCTTGGTGCCAATGTGTTGATGGGTGTGAACGAAACCAGTGGCTTAGTGTGGGATCCACTACGAAGTCTTCCACCATTTGGTTGTGACGACTTTATATCCTCCCTAAGGGGCGATGACTTTATGATGGTCGATGCGCGAAACGAGGGTAAGTCAAAGTCCTGGTCCTGGTCTTCGCTCGATCGTTCTTCATTGCTTGAAGGTTTATATTCATCATCGGAAGACTCAGGTTCTTTGAAGAATGATTCGGGGATGGGCTTGTCTGCTGCTGTTATTGTATGAGTAAACGCATGAAAAGATGTGGTTGAGTGAATGCAAACCTTTCTTGCCAAACTTCACTTTCATAGTTTTCTTTATATTATCTATGACCGCTCTATGTGAGCTTGGTGTATTTGAACCTGCAGTACGTCTATCTGCCCCCTTAGGTCCTGTCGATCTAGTCTGAAGTGAACTGTGATCGGGGTATGTAATAATACTCGCTTTTGAATGCCTGTTGGCTGAAGTTGGCGACTCAAATGCTTGCGTCGCATCTTTGGGCTTTTCATCAACGACTTTCAGATGGTCATTGACTGAATGGAAAGAGCGCTTCCCTATGGCCTTAGCGGTTGGATTTACGGGAGTTGAGACTTGGTCCGAATCTCCCCCTTGGAGTTGAGACACGGATCCCGTTGGCGATGTGGCCTTAGTACATCTTAGTTTGCTAGAGAGGGTTTTTGGGGAATAAGCTGAGCTATCTTTCGTGATTCTGTGCGGGAGACGTCGTTTTGTTGGCGATGATCTAATTTCATCGTCGGAGTCGTCTACCGTGATCACCGCGGAACTACTCACGGCCTGCGCTGATACAGAGTGCCTAGAGCTTGACCTATGTTCAGATGTGGGTGTGGGGCGTCTAGATTGATCATTGCTCGAAGAGTCAAGAGAAATGATCTGGGCTCCTCGGGGGACTGGTGCCGAGGTTCGTGATCGGGAGGGGCGGCGTCCTTCTGGAACATGAGTTTTATGAGAAAGTGCATTAGGAGCAAGAGTGTCGGCAACAACTTCTGCTAGTGTCGATGATAACCCGCTATTGCGTTTTGTTTGAGGGTTCACGCTGCTTTCCCTCTTCTTTTTCGGAGGCGTAGTCACTTTACGTTCATCGGCAACTAATATCGGCTTGTGCCCTGGAATACCATCATCTTCACTATCAGATGGTATATGATACGGATCCTGGCGGCCATTGCGATGCGCCTGGATGTTGGTGCTCAGAGTGGTGGATGGGCTTTTAGCCTTAGAAATTGGTGCCTTGGTTGTCTTAGGAAGGCGTTTTGGAATTTGGGGGTGGCTATTATCACGGGTTGAGCCTGAGGTTTTGGGGTCTGCCAGAGCTGGAGAACGTGTAGTTGCTGTTGCACTATAAGCTCTGGTTACCTGAGATGAGGCGGGACGGGGTTGGGTTCTAGATAATTCTCTAATAGCGTGCCGGGTCTTTGACTGACTTCTAATCAAACCTTTCACGGCAGGCATGGATGTAGGATCGGGAGTTGATGACCGTTTCGTCTGCATCTTTTTTGTAGAACGTTCAGTCGAGGTTGAGGAAGATCCTATTTTAGTAGCATGACCCCCTTTGGAGCTGTCTAGCCTCCCCGACTTTTGAGGATCAGTAGGCATGTTAACGAGGTCATCTCACACGTCGTATCATGACCCGGAGTCGTTTGTGAGACTGGAAGAGTGGATGACCTGTGGGGTAATAAGACGAAGCCCGCAATGGCAGGGGTAGAGATTTGGTGCGAAGAAACTGATCCGAGCAGTAGAACCTGATATATCGAAGGGTCCAGCGGATTCCGGTGGATGTGATGAGAGGGAGGGCGAGAGAGGAAGCAGTCATATATCTTGGGGAAAAGTGTTGTCAACTATGAAGATCCGAAGATCCTGGGTAAAGCGTTGACATTCACATACATTGGATGAGTGTTTTTCCCACGACTATGCGAGTAATTGAATAGACGTACAGACTAGGCACCTAGAAATAGAGAGGTAGGTAGAGAGGTAGAGAGGTAGAGATATTAAGACGAGGAACAAGAGTGGGGTAAGTTGCAGAATAGGTAGGTATAATGCAGAGCAAGACGCAGAAAGAGTTCCGTTCAAAGGTGATGAAGGTACTACCTAGCTAGGTAGGCAGTGAGGATGTACCTAGTAGTAGTGAAGGTGAAGAGGAAGGTGCATGTCGTGACGGATGTTACTACCTAGTAGGTATGTACCTAACAGCACTTGAGGCTTCTTAGGAAGGCACAGTCAATGACCACGGAGTTAAACGATTCAAGGTTGATAATGCAAAGTACTAGGTAGACACGACATGTTCTTCCTATGATATCGCTCTTGCTACTGGTTACTCATCATATATATCATGATGTAAATCAATATATGAGATATATGAGAGTATTCCAAGTCGTCCTGGTGCTCGGTTGAATATATGGATGTTGTTAGATCATGCCACCGTTGACCTGCGCCGATGTCGAGCAGCTTCGTCACAGCGAGTACTCAAGATACCTGAGTAACAGGAACTTGAAAATAGTCTTCTTCAGCGTTGGTTGAAATTGGCAACAATTAAGCAAGTCTCCATAGAAACCGCTCAACTCTTCGGAGAGTATCAGGTTGAGCTAAGTTAGACTGGACTAGAAGGATGTAGCCTCGAGGATCGTGGAGTAAAAGATGGAGAAAAAGAAAGGAGATTGCGAACCTAGAATTTAAGGTCCCTAGGTATATTGCTTGTCATATTTACCTGTATACCTATGATGTGCAGCGCAGAAGTACACATTCACGCACTCCCAGGCCGTGCTCACACATGCACAGTGTGCGTCAAGACGTTCTAAGAGAATGACAGGTCGTATAAATGTGAAAGTATGAAACCAGGGTTTTAGGGCTAGGTTCCCGGAATCCCGGCTCTTACACATTATCCAGTTATATTCGTTTACGAATGAGGAGGCTGGGGATATCCTGTCTTCGTTAAGCTGAAATTACGCGTGATAGAAAAAGAAACGCGAAAAAAAAAAGATTATTATATAAGCTATTCCAAGTTGGCGGGATTATCCCTGTTAGTGTGTACCATCATAGTGGTCTTCGAGATACTCTACAACGCGTACCGACCACACACTCATATAAGTTCCCGGAAGAATGAAAATAGGTCTTACTAAAGAAATCATGATCCGTTTGGTACTAATTAGGTGGTTACTACTATGTGCTCAACTCAAAGTTCACAGTGGTGTCCTCGGCTTGAAATATTCCTTAAAGCTATCCAATTCCTCCAAGTTCAGTTTGTAAACGACCGTGCAGCATACGATGAGTAAATTTGGAAATCGCCGAGTCCAGAAACTCAAGTATCCATCCGGCAAAGGTCCTACCATCTTTTTGAGAGGTTCGCTCATATCTCCATAGTGAAATCGCTTATTTCGAAGTGCCCGTAGCAGGTCTAGAAGTCTAGAGCCTGTATATTTGCGTTGTTTACCAAGACTTTCTACGAATTCTTTGGGTAGAAGTTTAAGGAAGTCGCCCCGGCACACTTGGGGTGCGCACGCCTCGAGCGTTGTCAATCCCGCCGATGGTGGGTCGCGAGGTTCAAGTTCGAAATGGTCCGATACGTCGCAGAGGAATGCAAGTCTTTCCTTCGGCGACCAGAAGAAAGGGTGGGACATGACATCCTTGGCCGAAGGTCGAGCTCTAGGGTCAGCCCGAAGCATGGTCTCGATTAACGCTTTAGCTTCGTGCGCGAAGTCACCGAGTACATCTAGAGGTTTGAGATTGAACTGGCCTTTTCGTATGTTGACTTCTCGCATGTAGCGGTCACCGCAGTCGAACGGATGTAATCCTTTAGTAAGTACGTAGAAAAAGACGAGACCAAGACTGAAAATATCAATCGCTCGAGTAGCACGGCGGTTGGGCATCACGTCGGCACTGACTAGCTGGCTCGAATCGCTATGCGTACTAGCTATGGACATCGTCGAGCTTTCTCGCGCGTCGTCATCGAGGAGAAGCTCGGGCGCACGCCAGCCCGAGGTACCAGCGGCGTGAGCCGTAGTCGCACCAAATGACGACTGACTGTCTTCGAGCTTCTTACATAACCCAAAGTCAGACACGAGAAGCCGCGGCTTTCCGTCTCTCCCCATCGTCACCAGGATATTTTGCGGCTTCAAGTCACGATGAACAATTCGGAGGTCGTGGAGGAATCCTAGACCATGCGCGACCTGTAACAGGACTCGAGGCAAGTCCATCTCGCCCGCCTGGGCAAGGTCTCGATACATGGCCGGCTTCTCGACGATGTCTGATAGAGAAGCCTGGCAGAGCTCTAACGCAATGTACAAGAAACTGTCATTCTTCGACATGGCGAAGTAACGGATTACTATGTGCTAGATTAGTAATCATGTATGGAGACGTAAACAGGTAGGGTTAGGGTCAGGTCTCATACCGTTAGGGTGCTGGTCACTCTCTAGCAATAATTGCGTCTCCTGGGATGCGATATCCCAAAACTGGGTGAGCATCCGCTTAACCGCAACGTCTCGCCCGTGGAACTTTCCGGCGAAGACGATAGTTCCGTTGCTACCCATACCCAGCTGCTCGTCCTGGTTGACCTCGATGCCGTCTATTTTGACGATGGGGCTGCTCACGTCCTCGGGATTGTTGGTCATAGTCGTGACGTTCGGCTCCAGCTTAGACGGCATGCCAACGCTCTGAAGACCCGGAATCCCCTCTCCCGCATCCGAGAACAATTTTTCGCCGGGGGTTTCAGACGCGTCGCGTTGTTTCTTCGCTCCTTTCCGATGCTTGACGCCGCCTCTCCGACCACGATGTGCTTTCTTCTTCTTTTCGGGAGACTCTCCCTCTGTCTGCTGTTGATCACGATCCGCTTCGAGGTCTGCCGGTTCAACTTCCGCGACAGATACGGCAGGGGGGATAAGTTTATCAACATTTTTAGCCTCGACCGCTGCTAGCTCTTCTCGCTTCTCGCCCTCATCCACATGAGGCGCGTGAGCCTTGTCGGAAACCACTTCCTGGTGCGGGTTAGTGCTAGAATCCGTCGATGGCACATATGTCAGATCATCAAGGTACTCCTTTGGCCTGATGACCCGTCTAATCCATCTAATAAGGTCCTTATAATATCGAACCAGGAGGTAGATGAGAACGGGAAAGAGGATAGGGTTCATGAAAAAATCAACTGTCTTGTCGGCAGCGTATTGGGGAAGAGCGATGACCGTGTTCATGACGCCCGGGGACTCGGTCTCCGTATCGGGGAACGGGCTCGGTACCGCTGATTCATTGTCGTCATTATCGGATTCTGGAGGGAAAGGTCGGGAGGGAAGGCTCGCCGGCAAAGTCTGAGGCCATTGCGAAACGCTCCTCGCGTTCCCAAGGACGTGCGTACCAACCAACGCCTTGTTGGCCCAAGGGGCGTCTAGGTCGTCCCAAGGGTTTTCGCCGTCCCATCTATTATGACGACCGAGCTGAGCTGCGGGGGCATCTACGATGAGAGGATACGACCAGCCGGACATGGCGTACCAGCTTCCGGATTCGGTCTGGTTGAGGAAGACGCTATGGCTTCGGGCGCGGGCAGAGTCTTCGTCGCGGGTTGGGGGGATCGGCTGGGGGAGCAGAACGAGTTCGGGGTTGCTGCCGTGCGGAGCATCCTGCGGCCTAGCAATGTCGAAGACACGGGCAACCGGAACGGAGAATTGGAGAGCAAAAGATGTAATTCCGGCGGGATAGGCAAGCGCATATACTTTGCCGTCATGCTGGCTAGTGAAATACCGGTTGTCCTGAGTAGCATGGTATTGTTGATGTAGGTCGTTGTCAAAATTGTTCGGACCCCATTCGGCGTACTTGAGAGTGGCAATCTCGCTGCCATCGTCGGAGCGGTGTATGTTGACGATGTATTCTGTTCGGCTAAGCGTAATGGTGCCACTATCACTACATTCTTCGCTGTCCGCGTCAACGAAACGTCCATTCGGGGGGAAGCAGGTGGCACTCTGGTCGACCTGGGAGCCGGCCTGTCCAAACCACTTCAGCACGCGTCCGGTAGCGGCATCTAGCGTGATCATGGTAGTCTTCTTGTGGCCGGTGTAGACTACGGGCGGGTTCTGGACGGCGTAGGATCCAAATTCTTCCACTAGCTGCTTCATAGTAAAGCCCGTGCTCATCAGACCACTACCAAAGCCGGACGGCGACCAGACGTATAGAGCACCATTATGAGTAGGTTCTACAGCCCAGACGTAATCGTCAAGGGGATGATGTTCCCGGTCGTCTTGCCCGTCGTCCAAGGAACTATTGGGGCGGTGATGAATGGTTTCGACGATAGGCTGTTCAACCTGGAGGTGCCAGCGTTCATCGCCGGATTCGCGGTTGACAGCGTAAAGATGTCCATCGACGGTCGCCAGAAGAATGTAGTCTTCTACTTCCCATCTCTCCAGACTCCGCGCAGTCTGCGGCGTGGAAAGCCCAGCACCGGCTAGCAGGCTGGGCAGATGTCTTGGAGAATTTGGTGCTCGAACGGGCGGAGCCGGAGCCAAAGTTGCGAGGGCGCTCGCATCGTTAGGAATAGGTATTTTTCCGAGTCGCTTCCTGTCCGTATTGACAATCTTCCTGCGGCCGGTGGCTGAGTTCTCGTGCGCGCTACGCGGTTTGGGAGAGGGTGTGGCGGCAGCGGGAGCGGTGGCAAGATTGCCTATGACTCGCTCAGCACCGAAGGGAGATTCATGTCGGAGACTAGGGACGTCTCGGCCGTGGACGGCATGTTTATCATCATAATCGTTTAAAATGTTGGCAACAGGAGCTTGCTCGGGGGGTGGTTGTTGCCGGTGTTGTTGTTGTTGCTGCTGCTGCTGAGCATCTACAAGCTGAAGCCAAGGAAGGAGAAAGACGGCTAAGGCGAGCAGAACCTTGCGCTGTTGAGCGACGAGCCGTCCCTCGCCAGGAGGCCGTCGCAACATGTTGAAGACGTCAACGCGGAGTTACCGGAAGGAGTAGTCAGGTTGTAGAAAAGCGACGAGAATTGATAGAACGATCGTCGGATCACATCAAGACCAAAAGGCGTAAACGTGGTAATTCGGTCGAAAAAAATGGAGAGTCGTTTTCTCAGTGCGAGAACAATTCCGAGGCCACGATAAAATTGTGAGATGTGCTATTTTTTTTTGTGTTGTTCCGAGGATGTTTGCAACTAAACCGATAATTGAAATGATGGAAAATAATACCGAAGAAGGGCGTGCGAAGGGAGAGATAGATCGAAAGGATTGGACTGCTTCTTCGAGTATAAAAAAGGTATGTACCTAGATAATGCAGGTATCTAGGGAGGCGATGAGAAGAGGGAGTTGAGATGGATTGCGGGCTTGAATGTTGATGCAATCAATAAATCCGCAGTCGATCCGTAGTCTTCAACGAGAAGTGAGGTCGGTAAGCAAACTGTAGTTTCCAAACAAGAACAACTGAAACTGAAACGCAGTCGTAAGCTGTGTGGAATCGTAGGAATTTGTTTCGATAGATCGTCTCGAGGGTAGGGCGAGTTCGAGGTCGAGGTTGTGACCGTCTTAGGCGTCCTAGATGTCCCAGGTGTCCCGGGTGTCCCAGGTGTCCTAGCCTAACAGACAACGACTAGAAAGGCTAGAAAGGGGGTTCCACGTAATTTTAGTCACAGAATATTAAGCTAGAATCACGATACCAGTCGCTAAAACGTCTCGAATTATATTTGCTAAGTCGTAACGCTGAGAAGGATAAAACAGAATAATAAGTAAGAGAGCAAAAGAGCAAAACCAAAAAAAGGAATGAGGAAATTGGAAATAAGCAATCAAAAAATCTATGTTCTCCTTCTTTCTGCCTTTACCCCGCTACATAAATTAGACGGAGCATGGATAAAAGATGGACGAAAAGTGATAAGATGATAGAAAAGACAGAATCGAATTTAGTGTTTTAAGTCGAAATCGCTGATTGATATGATTGATGTGGGTTGTTTTAGGTACTGGTATAGTTTGATGATTTGTTTAAAATGTGAGAGAATTTAGAGAAATTTTCATTTTCCGTGATGCGATGTGGTGAGATGAGTCCGCCCGGCAGAAGCGGTTAGACTCTAGTACATATTGCTCTTTCCCTGCCAACTCCCAACTTCCTTCCTAGGTTCCTGTGCCTTGTGAGACAACAAGCCCTCTTCGATTGTCAGATTCGATGCCTAGGTGGGATCTCGTTTCTCGTTAGTTGGTTAGCCGAGTTGGTTGGTTGCTGGCTGGCTGACACGGATAAAATGGCTATTATTGTACTATTATTATTGTATTTGTATTTGTATTTGTACATAATATTACTAGTATTATTCAGTGTTGTACATCTTTAATGCAGGGGCGGTTGACATTTGTGCAGGCGCAGCCAGGCTAGTGCAGTCGAGGACCGGACCTTACCTCAACGGGAATAACGGGAGTTCGATCTAACCAACCAGCTGTTGGAACCTCTTGCCATCTGGCATTATGTAACCTGGGAAAATATTCAAAATCTTCAAGAGATGCTTGACAAAGCTCATCGGTACTTCCCTCATTTGAAAGATTTATCTAGATAATCATTATAAAGATAAGTAAAAATACCTATATATGATATATAAGGTGTGTACCTTCTTAGACTTCCACTAAGTATTACATAAGTGTTGGACACTCATCCTACAGCATCAACAATAACGTTGTTTACCTAGGTACCTAAGACCTATTACAATCATCGGACGTCCGTCAAGCCCTGCAAGCTATCATCATCAATACAATGTTAAGCAAGCCCAGTAAAGAGATAATGTGCCGCTGTAGCATTGGGTGAAATGTCTTTCAAATTTTATCGTGAATCCTCGAGAGGATCACATACGTCAACCCCGAGTGAAAGTTGGTAGTAGAGATGTCGAGCACCACCCGACCCATCATTGCTCCCTGTGATCTACGGACGGCGACCGCGTAGGCGGGTCAAGCGGGGATTGGATGCGTTAGCAATACTCCGGTGATAGCAAACCCTCGCCGGCCGGAAGATCGGGACTGCCGGGCCTCCGCCCGTTAATCTGCCCCCTATTTTTAAACCACCTCCACGACCGTCCAGGCGGCGCCATTTACTAATCCCCAAAAGGTGTAGATATTCTCTGTAAGTGCGATACGGGACCTAACATAAGCATGAAAGGTCAAGTCGAGGTTTCCTATTTCCTTTGCGGGTGCCCGATCCCATCCTGTCTTGGTCCCAGTCGTTGGGACGGCAACGATCGGACCTAGAGATGCGAGGCGGGGGCGACTGTGATACCTGGTCTATCTCGTCATTAGTAAAATGGCGGGTGCGATGATCACGAGGTCCAGTCCTTCGTGAAGTAAGGGGAGGGTGTGATAGATTTTACCTTCCTCCCGTAAGAAGGTGCAGGCGCGGCTGCTAAAATTGTATTGGCGACCCCGGAACTGCCTCACCATCTCCTCTACCTGGCTGAGCGCGGGCAGGTACACGGGTACGACCCCGAAATCTAGCTTGTTGGCGTCCGAAAAGAAATTGCGACCATGCCGGATTCTTGGCCTTGTCTCGGCATCCGCGGCACACGCTCCCTACTAAGTCTATATCAAACCACCGCCGGGAGCACCGGTCGCACTCTTCTAGTTTGTGCCTCGCTAGTTCGGTGTGGAAGCTGTTGAGTAGCTGCTGATCAACGTCTCTGATCGCTACTTCGGCCATCTTGACGACCAGGTCGTCTCCTACGGCTGGAAGGGGTACTCTCTTCCCTTTTTCTCCTTCCAGCTACTCTACTACTACTGGTAGCAGCTTCTAATTTGGCCCATGGGAAGGCGGGTCTAGGTACCGGTAGATCCGATAATCGCCAGGGGTATCGCGGTGATAGAGGTAGGGTTAGAGTCTTTGGCGTTATAGCCCTATGACTAGACGTCGAAGCGCCGCTAGGTTGACCCGGGATATGAAAGGACGGGCCTGCCGAAGGTTGGCTAAGGGCGTCGTGTTCTGTACGTCTTCGTCGTCGCTGCTCATCTATCTTGGCTTTGGCGCAACCGACATACCTATCGGAGGTGGCACTAGCGAAGTCGCCTCCTGCTCTCCATCTTTTACAGGGGCCCGCACCATCTATGGTTCCTACCCTGGATCTCGTTGGGGATAGGGGATTGCAGTTGGCGAGGGCAACAACCGCGGTAACATTACCGGTCGAGGGGTCCATGGCGATAGAGGTAACAGTAGTGCCGCAGGGGGGAGAGCGTTATCGTGGACTAGGGAAAGCGCAGACTATCTCCTAAATCGATAAAGTTAAAGACAAGTAAACTATCGGTAAATACCAAGCCTCCCATGAAGATCCCGCGATGGCCACAGGGCTGGGATCGGTTCATGAAGAAGTCCCTTTGTAGAGCATCCCTAGGCACTCAGCTAGGCAAAGAGCAAGGCAGCTTAGAGCTCCTCACGCAACAACAAGGTCTTTTCCTTGCTCTTAGGTTTGCATCGTGACAGTAAAGGTAAATCTCAGGGGTCGTCGCTGTCCGTACGATATGAGGCTATAGAAAGAGAGGTCATGATGACGAAGGGAAGAAAGCAGAGTCGAAAGTCTCAACCCAGATCTGGGGAATCTCAATCTACCTAGGTACCTATCCATAAATCTTACCTTTTCTAGCATATGGAAAGAGCAACACACTTTGAGTATTTATTGATTTTCATGAAACAAAAAAAGGATCAAGTTACTACATTAGCTACCTATCATGTGGATATATATCTCAGCCCTTGTCGCGCATTTAAACCCACGCACCATTGCTTAGGTAGCATGGCCCTTTTTGACGATTTAAACCTTATAATGTGCTGTCAGCTTGTATTAAACGTGCTATACCGGGTATATGAAGAATTTGTTCTCCATGTCTGTTAGATCCAACATAGCTATGTCAACGTTCCTCGTGACGACCTGTCCGCCTTCATCATACTGCTCAACACGGCCGGCTTCCCGTTCTTCTTCGCTAAGGTCAGCAATCCACGCTTTCCTCTCTGCATTCCTACGCGATAATATAAAGTGGATGATAAAAAGGATCACGGGAGTGCCGACCCAAGCAACTACAATCATAGAAATCCAAGCCCCGTAATATCTTGGTGCGGCATCGGGAACCCATATTTGCGGTGAGACGAGGTTGCCAACACTGTATCCGAGCATAAACATGACGTTACGTGTGAGCTTCTTAGTGTAGCCCGCTGCTGAAGACGTTGTCCAGCCCAAGGCGATGATGTACGTGATGCCGTATGTATGTCCTGCAAGCAGTAAACATGCTAGCAACGCCAACTTCCTATCCCACGGGATAGCTACCATGCCAATCCCGCCCGCCACGGCGGGGATACACCATACCAAGCTATGGATGGCGAAATTCCGTGGATGCCATTTTAGCACGAAGGCGGCAATGATACATAGAACCATCCCGAATACGCCGCCTGCCACTGCGACCAAGGTAGAACCAAGATTGGAGACACCGAGGGAGGTGGTAAGGAGATTCTGCTGACCGTACGTGAGATTATTAGAGTACATCAACGTGAATGCTTGGAGTGCAAACAACCACGAGATAGGATCCCTCAATGTTTCGATGAATTGCGCCTTCTTGAACTGCTTCTGCTCGATTGAACTCTGGCTAGACCCGTGAACACGCCGAATGACATGGACCTTCTCTTCCAAGCTGAGGAACCGGGCTTCGGCAGGATTGCTAGGATAACAGATCCAGGCATATATAGAGAGTATGAGGGTCAGCCCGCCTGTGGTGATCATGAATAACTTCCAAGGCAGCACAGAACTATTGCTCCATAAAAGGCCGTATGATATGAAACCGGCGACGACGGGGGCTGCCTGACAGGTGACCCAAAAAATTGGTTGCAGAAAAGCTTGCTCCTCGCGATTGAAGAACATGCCGATGGTGATCTCCATAGCGGGGACGATAACTGCTTCGACGGCGCCTAGGGCAAGACGGAGGACGACGAGGCCCGCATACTTGGTGGCCACGCAGTGAAGAAGTATAACGGCAGCCCACAGAAATATGATCGAGGCGACGGTTCTACCAAACGGAAGTTTTTGGAGTAGATAGTGCCCAGGCCATTGAGCAGCAAGATACCCTGCGATAGTCAGTTGACAATATGGCCAAAAAAATTTATGGTCAGTACTTACCAACGTAGAAGAACGTATTCAAGTTATTGTACTGGTCTTTGGTGATTCCGGTTTCCTCAAACAAGCCAAGGATAGCAGCATATCCTAACGTAGACTTATCGATCTGTAGTCGATGAGAAATTATAGGTCGAAAAAAACTTCATGGAAGGGCAAGTCACTTACAAATAGGATGATGTTTATGGCAGATATCAAGGTCATGATATGGCGATACAGTTTCCTTCGCAACAACTTCTCCTTTTCAGGGGTCAAGGGTCCAAATTCGTCTCCATGGTCTTCGATCAAACGCAGAGTAACGTCTGCATATTTCTCGGTCACCGTCTGAGGGACGGGTCGGCCCTTGGTAGTGATTTCAGCCTCTTTTGTGACACTCATGGCGAACAAATGACATGAGCGTATACATGTTTCTTGATGACCCTCGAGATATGGACTACTACTTAAATATGATGTTGCCAGCTGATAAGCTTGAACACGCTCGAACAATTGTATGGTGACATCGGCGCTGCATATTGTGTCATCCAATTGTGTCATCCAATTGTGTCATATACACTAAGTCGTTTCCCTTGACTAGTGCCTATAAAGACCCGTCTTTATGGTTCGATATGTTGTGGTCCTTTTAATCATTCAGATAGCTTAATTAGTATACTAGTTGGATCTTATTCGATTAGTCACAGTCACTCTTCATGATAGTGCTCAATTCTGTGTACCTACTGATATTTCATTTCGATTTTAGAGCAACTGAGCCCATGCTCAAATTACCTGACAACTAAATAACTGCGCTCATTTCAAGCATTGTATCTGTCGACTTAGATTTAGGATTCAAACCCACGCTACGAAGTCTCTTGGTGTGTAAGGCGTGATGGGATATCTACGGGAAGTCCCGTGACAACCTCCATTACGACCCCTTTCCTTGTATTGAGTCCGAGCTTCTCAATGAAAAATTTGTTATCCATAAGCCGCAGCACTCTGATTTCAACAATCCATTTTCCCAACTGGAATAACTTCATCAATACTGTTTCGCTCGCATACATCTCCGTACTTATATAAATTAAGCGCAACGAAGCTCTCTACGAATATAATCACATCATCTGGATTTCGCTCCGTTTCGCGTATTTCCTACGGCTGCGTCAAGTCCGGGATATCACATGATACCAAAATCCTAGTCGCGGTTGAAGTTCTTGATGATAAAGCTCTCAACCAATTAGAAGCAAAAGTTAGGACCTAGGTCCGCTCTGAAAATGCGCACGATAATTCAAGATCCGGTAGTCCGATGTGGATGGGAAGCGGCCCCGTATTTTCAACGGAAACCTCCGGAATGACATCCCCGGCTCCATGAAAAAAGGAGGCTAATTTTTGAACAACAGTAATTGTTCATGGAATGAGATTCGCGATCTATGGAAGAACTCTCGCATCCATCCCATAATACCAAGGTCATTCTTCAGAAACATATTTAAGCTGTCAAGGTAAGAAGCGGCAAGGATGTCCCGCATGATCTTTGCGGGGTGACGTGGAGGATTTCCCCAGATTGCTACGTTGAAACTCGGTGTTAGCGTTGATATATGCCGAAGTGCATTTATAAAGAGAAGTTTCAATCTGTAAGAAACGATGTTTCGTATGTAAGAATAAACAACTTGGCATAAATGACATCGGTTTAACACTCTACGAACCTCTTGACAATGATGCTACAACTTATGCAGTGGTCTTTCGTTCTTGCCTTGGTGCGTATTATTTCGGCCGCTGACAGGAAAACATGTGTAGTCGAATCTCATGGAGTCAATACGACGGATGATGCCCCTGCTATCATCGATGCTTTTGAAGAGTGTGGTCGCGGTGGCAAAATAATATTCCTACCTACCACTTATTATGTATCGTCGGTCATGAATATTACCTGGCTTGACAATGTCGAGATTGACGTATATGGCACTTTGTTAGTATGTCTACCTTTCGTGCCATCATGAGAGTCGATGAGTTGACGCTGTCCATCTATAACAGTGGAGTACCGATATTCAATACTGGTTGAACAACTCTCTAGATGTAGGTTACCAGAATCAGTCGACGGCATTCATTTTAGGAGGTAGTGAAGTTCGGTTAAACGGCCACGGCCGAGGGACCTTGGACGGCAACGGCGATTATTGGTATGAGTGGATATCTCGGCAAGAGAATACTTCCAACTATCCAGGAAGGCCGCATGCTGTTACTTTTAATGGCCTCCGGAACTCTGTGGTGAGCGGCCTAAACTTCTTGCGGAGTCAAATGTGGTGAGTGTGAAATTTCTTTTTTGTGCCGGTGCACTCGCCCTAGATGGGATGACAACGCAAAACGCTAAATGCCCAAGGACGATGTCCCTCATATATTGCGAGCACGTCATCCTGGATAGTATATTTGTCAACAATACGGGAAACGTTATCCAAAGCTGTATGTGTCCAATTTGAATCATTTTATATCATTCGGTTATCCTATGGTAACACCCTACAGCGAATACTGATGGTGCCGATACCATACGCTCGTCGCATATATCATTCAATAATTGGACTGTGTATAATGGAGACGACAGCATCTCGCTCAAGGCAGACAGCTATGATGTCAATATAACCAACTCTCATTTCTACAACGGAGCAGGCATTGCTATGGGGAGCATCGGGCAATATTATGGTGTCACCGAGCATATCAAGGGGGTCTGGGTCAAGAACATTACTTTCGACAGTACTCTCCACGCAGTAAGAAGCTATTTATTCTATCACAGATAATTTGTGATTTCCGCGTTATTTCTAACTCCAGTGCCACTTTACTGCAGGTATATTTCAAAACTTGGACCGCGGACCAGAATGGATATCCGCCGAATGGTGGCGGTGGCGGATTAGGAAGTGAGCATGGCTATTTTATCCACCTATTAAAGAATGCATGGGCTGACGAATGTGTCTCACTAGATGCTTCAGATATGTACTTTGGCGATCTTTTCACCAGAGAACTGCGTGGCGCCGCAATATCCATATCCCAGTGTACGCGCTTCAGCGGGGCGCCGGGAGATGGAAACTGCACAAACTCCGAATTCGAGATCCTTGACATTACCGTAAATAACATGTCAGGCACGACAAAGTCTAATCAAATCGCTAGTCTCCAGTGTAGCGCCGTCAAGCCTTGCGCAGATATTGGGCTATTCGATGTCAACCTAAAATTTGACAATGGGACAGCTGCGGCAGCTTATCTGTGTGGAAACGCAGAGTCGCCCAGAGGGTTTAATTGTACTGGCGAGCCGTGCGTTGGCGGCAGTGCCACTGGTGGTTGTTAAGTGCTAAATACCTGTATGAGATTCTATTAAAGAAGTATCTCTCTAATGAACCGGTTGACCACATTAGATTAATTCCCATGATGATGGAAACAGGGATACGCTTTGATTATATGCCGACCACCCTCGAGTGTGGGTCAATTCTATAAATAATGCTAAAATATGCTAGCTACTTCTTGAAGCGTTGTGTTCGCGATGATTTAGGCTCTGTTAACCCCATTGCACCAGGACTTTCTTTCTACCTTTACCCTTCTTTCCTTTCCCGACCGTATCGCCCCTTTCGTCTTCCGCGTCGTCCCCGACGGGATCGGAAGATCCCCAAGAGAAACCCGTATTTCTAGAAGTCCCGGCGTCTCTACGTACGCTACCGGTTCCGTAACCGAAGATAGTTGTCGTGGGCTTGGGTGCCGCGGGGAGCGCCGGGAACGCCTCGTCTCTATTAGCGGGTTTTGCGGGCCTAGATTGAGTTTGTGATCCCCCGCTAGACCCCCAGAGAGCTGTCGTCGAAGGAGAAGGCCGCGTCGTTCCGCCGGCGGCGAGGTTGCTAGGTGGTAGAGCAGGAAAAGAGGCTGCGGGTGGTGGTGGTGGGTTTCGTGAAGAGCTGGCGCCCGAAAAAACGGCCGACGACTGGTCCGCGCTCGATCGCCTCGACTGTTGTGTAGAGCTCTTCAGTTTCAGAACACGTGTGGTATGCCTTTGGGATGGCGCCGCCGCTGTCGTAGCTGGAGAGGTCGCGGCGGCAGCTGCCCACCCCGTGCTAGAGGTCGTGGCGCCGTGCATACCGCTCAAGCTAGGCAATGTCGGATAGTCCTCGTTGATCGCTCTCCAATCGTTCCACGCCTTTCTTAATCTGTCACCCTTCTTCTTGTCCTCGAAGAGATCGGCGGTCTCGCGGACGAGCGTGCCCAGGGCTGAAGAAGACGTATCAGAGAATAGCGAAAACAAGGCGTCGACGAGGGCCGCTGCTGACACTTTGTCCTGCCTAAAAGAGGATATGTGGATTCGAAAGGAGGCTACTTTATCCTGGTCGTTATGTAAAAGGTTTGAGGCCCGTTCTATCACGGCGGAATGCCGTAGAAGGCGGGCGCGGTCTTCTGGCGTGAGGTTCGGATCTGTCAGACTCAGCCCCCCGATTTCGGGAACGGGGTTAGACGCAGTAGGAGGACTAGTCGCAAAACTACCGGAAGCTCGTTGCGTGGTTTGGGAGGATGACCCGGCAACGCTCGATGATTGAGGTGCTGATAATTGGCCACCGAAGGTCCGGTTAGAAACTGACTGCGAAGAATGGACAGCCATTTGTCTTTGAAAAGCGAGCTCGTCCCGTCGAAGCGGTTGCGCCGAGCTGACTGGGAGCGGTTCGGCATTCGGATCTCGACCCCTTCCTCGCCTATCTCTATCCCTCTCCCTATCTCCGTCACTGTCTCTGTCTCTATCCCGACCGTGCCCGCCGCTTCGTCTTTCCTGCTGGTAAGGTTGCCGATAATCGAAGCTTGAAAGATCAACTAGTCGAGCATCGCGTCTTACATCTTTAGACAGCGAGTTGCGGTGTTCGCTAAGCTGATGCGCCTTGAGGTCGATCTCGGAACTAAAAACAACAAATTTCTTTTCGAGACACTCGCGATCAAGACACAAGAAATGATCTTTTTTAAAGTGTTCTTCCAGCGCATTATAGTCTCGATAATAATGGGGCTGTCGAGGGTCCTGGCGGTCGCAGAGGAAGCATCGTTCGTGCTTGCTTCGGCAGTGCTCGTAGAGCTTGTCGTCGTCGTAGAATCGCTGGCCGCAGAAAGCGCACAGTGGATGACCCTTGAAGCCTGTCTGGTCTACCGCGCCGGGTCGGTCATCTCCGTGTCTCATATGCTTTTCCAGCTCCTTGTCGGTGAATAGGTCATGCTCGTGAGTAAACACTTTCTTATTCCTAGTACATAAATCACACATCTTCTTCTGATGCGCGCTGCGGACGTGCCGATGCAGGTCAGGCCAACCGAGGCCGGCGAAGTCGCAAGAGTCGTCGGGGCAATTGTAGCGTAGTAGCAGGACGGTGTCTCCGACAATATCTTCGTTCGTGTAGCGGATTCCGATATTGTCGTCGGTGCTGGTGACGTCGGCATCGGAATAGTCCTGGTATCGCTTGACTGCGTCGTCTGTGAATAGGACAAACGGAGCCAGCGTCTACGAAGGTGGCATAGGTTAGCATTCAACATCCCAAGCGGAATATCGGAAGATTTTCAGGGTTATGGTCAGCCATACTCTGCAATGCGCGCACTCTTTATTCTTGTACAATGCTCTCATGCGTAGGGCGCATATATGGCATGTTCTATGGTTGCAGGGCGCGACGGACTGGTGAATGACGGGGCTCGCACATATGAAACACACTTCGGCCTCGACGTCTTCCTCGCCTGTGTTAAGTTCGTCGGTCTTGCTAATTACACGGGGTTGTGGCAAACGTTGTTCCAGCTGGGTCGGATCGGACAACGTAGGTAGGAGAGGATCGGCAGACGAAGGGGACGATGTCGCCGGCGCGTGACCGCCTCTTCCCCTCCCGCGATGCGGCCGTCCTTGGCCTCTCCCTCTAGCGCCAGAATCCCCTCGCCCGCGACCTCTGCCTCTCCCTCTGGCATTACGATCTCCTCGCCCGCGGTTTGCTCCGGACGTACTAGAGCCTCTAGTTGCGTTCGGTGTATCCATCGAGATCCCGCCAGCTGAGGACATGGTGGTCAACGGCAGAGCTTTTTCGTTGATGATCAGTAGCGTGGTTAAGAAGGTAAGAAGGGAGGTTCGCTGTCACCACCCGAAGGACGGGTGACGGGATGACAGGATGACAAATGAATAAAGATGGTACCGATATATTCGTGTAGCGTTTAAATTATTTACAAGATGAGAAGCAGAAGCGAAGAAGACACAAAGAAATACCTAATGGATGACTGTCAAGATTGAGACACTGCAGCTGAGTACTAGGTATGGATTGAAGTATTGAAATATCGAAATATTGGAGTATTGAGGCAAGTAATTGATGTAATTATAGGTAGTGTTATGAGATATGGATAAGTTGAATTGCACTTTCCTTACTTTACCTAAGCTGTCCCACCTCTAGTGATTGGATATCGCTAGATTTTTTTTCAAGTGGGTGCGGTGCCCATGACACATCCGGTCAAGGTAATTTTACTCAGCCACAATATCGCGGGGCAGTTGAGAGTGGCTTCAGCGTACGCTAGCCACATTCTGCAATGACACTGCCACCCAGGTGTACCTACATAAATGATGATATGGAGCAACCCACCACCTACCCTTGTCACCCGGCTGCTTGGGTGTATCTCACCTTTAGAGAATCCTTGAAAATGACACATATAAGGCATGTCATAATGTCATATTACGAAGCAGTATTATAGGATACCTAGCCAGCCGCTAGGCACACATAGCAACGAGTAAACTGTCATAGTAGGAAGTCTGGGTTACTTGCCCGTGAAGAGGGTCATGCACGATATTAAACTCGTAAAACTTCCAGTCCAGCAATACGAACGCCCTCAAAATCTGGATCCCAAAATGGATTTGTCGTTATTAAATTCAGTCGTATTGAGTTCCCTACTCTAAAAAATTGCGCGGGAAAAAGCGAATTTCCCTCTTAGGTGCCCTAGGTAGGCCGTCAAGTTTCTGCGCCTTCCCTCCGCAAACCAATCTGATTCCGCCGCAAAGGCCTCTGGTAGTCTCAGACAAACCCCTCCCTGATAATGTACGAATCCGGTGGCAAAGGAGATTACCCGCAAAGCATCTTACGCCCACGTGAATATGCAGCCGCCAAAGCCCGCCCATACCTAGCAACCGTTTCCCAAGTAGATACAACGTATTCATCCACATCCACGAGACTGATACGGAAAGCATAACCCCCCCAAAAAACAGTCTCTCTAATTCGTCGACTACTCCTCATCTACCGGATAGAGATGGTTTCCCACAAGCTTGTTCATCTGGAACATATCGACCTTGGCCTGCTTGAAGACTGCTTGCATCCTCTCGTCGCATCGAATCTGCCGTTTGTCGTTGGGGTCTTGTAACTGGTTGCCCTTGATGTGTTCCCATAATTTCTTGACGACCTGGGGCCGAGATAACTACGGTTCGATGTTAGTATACGAGGCATAAAAATCACGTCGGACGGGTCATGTGCTCACCTGCGGTTCCCCGCACAGCTCGGCGAGAGGGTAGCTAAGATTAAAAGGCTTCTGGAAGCCTCCGCCGGCCTTTCGCGGTTTGTTATTCGATTCTTCGCTTCCCTCCACGTCGCTATCGTCTTCGGCGCCGACCTTTTTGTCGCTCTTCTTCCGAGGCGTCGACTTCTTCTTCTTCTTCGCAGGTGCTTTGGGCTTTCCGCCACCGCGAGTTGCGCGAGTTCGCTGATTTTCCTGAGCCTGTAAGAGAGCTGCCAGCTTTGCGTCGGCGTCTTCGGTGTCCTCGCTCTTCTCCTTCCGCTGCTTCTTCTTGGGGGGCTGCACTGATACTTTGATTTCGTCGCCGTTGGCGTCGTCTTCAACATCGTGGCTGGTCTCATCAAAACCGTTGGCCTGTCGCTTAGGTGACGGGCGAGGAGATGTCGATTGTGGCTGCGGAATTGCGGAGGAAGGCGGCGGCGGGGCGGAAGAGATGGCGTCGAAACGCTCTTCTATGAGAGCCTTGATCGCATGCTATACGCAGGTCAGCAATGCGCGAGGGAGCCTGGGGCTGGCGAGCGGAACTCGCCAGCAGCGGCGGAAACCCGAGAAGCTATCACGCACCTTTTGGTCGCTTAGGTCTTTACCGCCCAAAGCAGCCTCGAGGCCCATACGAATCTTCTTGCGCGTGACGGTCTCGAGATCTGCCGTGGCGAGGATCCCATCGATGATTTCTGTATAACGAGTCTCCTCTTCCGTGGTCACTAATTTTATCAGTCGAGCACTGCTTGTTGAAGTTTAGGGCTATCATTTCAAGCGACAGCTAAGGTCCTATGACGGCACAGCGGGTATTCGGGTACGTTTAGAACTTACAAGGCGTAGCCATGGTTTCGAAGTCTCCAACCAGTTACCAAATATAACAGAATTAAGAATGTGACGATACGTAAGTTTTGTGATGGCAATTTGTGTTCAAGTTAAATGTTACGAGGATGAATCGACAGATGCGCAAGATATTTACGTAGGCGAAGTAGCTTATCAAGATCGTCTGAAGAGGCGGACCATAGCGGCAGGACGTGATTGAGGGGATTTGGGGGTAATCGGAGAAAGGGCTAGGGTGTATCGTGCCTTTGGCGCAGGTTGAAAAAGCGCCGTCAAGTATTGAAGCTAGGTAATAAACGAGTGGCGGAGAGCAGGAGGGCCTGTCAAATATCTGCAAGATTTGATTGTGCCTGTTCACTTAGACTTTGATTTAACCACGATTTGAAGAAGTAGACTTGCGTACCGACTTTACGCGTATGACTTTTTCACAGCTTATGTAGGGAGACGGCGGTGATGATGATGACGATGATGACGGTTGCGAGACGGAATTTCGCCTTTGATTAGAGTGCGCCTTCAAGAAAGGGAGAAAGCGACCTGAGAAAGCAGCATGTGACGGGTCTGGTAATTGTCGTCGCTGCGATGCTATTATGTGGGAGGTTGAAGTTGCGGAAGTTGTGGGCGGGAGCAGGTGACGTCCGCTACAACGATGCGCGCGCGTGTGGACTTGGTAAAATAGAGAGGGACGGGTTGGGGCTGACGGCAAAAGTTCAAATTATAGATTCGATGGTTGGAATAAGCGAAAGATCAACCAATACAGCCAGGCGACGGATAGTCAGGGTCTCTTGTTGATTTTGAGGTTTGGCACAGCTTTGGCTTCGATTGAGGTTAAATCATTAATTGTATGTTGTATGTTAAGGTAAGCTAGAAAGTGGATTACGAGATAATGGGATCGGAACTGCACACAAAGAGAACTTGACTTTCCAAGGTTGTCGTTGACTCTTTCCGCCGCCGAAGAGAAAAAAAAAGGTCACTGGACCAATCGCGCGCTTCCACTTTGTTAGTCGCATGTAGGGTTACCCGAAGGTACATACCTTAGGTGCGACGCTTGTGTACCTACCACTACAGTATTAAGGTTTGGGGTTAAATTCCAAGGGAACATTGAAAATCCACCTGGCAATGTTGAGTTTGAAGAGAGAGTGCATGTATTTTTTTAAAAAAAAAATATATATATTATTTATTATTTATTTAGGTAATAGTGATGCGGAGTGCGAATCGAACAAAAATATGAAATTCGCATTATTTAACCAAAGATAAACGAACACATTTTTCAGCTCAGCTTTTCCTGACTGTGGTAGATACCAAAGATCCATATATCTTGAGTGCTAGCTGACACAATTGGAAGTACCCAATGCCTGATGGAAGGTAAGTACTAGGTAAGTATCTCTATCCCCACCTTGTCGGCAAAAAACCAGCACCTGAGGTTTGACCTTACCCAGCGGCTACGCTAGATCTAAATAGGATGCGGGACGATGAAGATCGCAAGGTGTTAAACCAAATTAAACCCAGCCAATCGTGAGGTTAGCACATGTAGGCTACCGCTTTAGGTATAGCCGCTATCCAGAGTGACAGTCGTTTTCGTCTCTACAATGTTAGTAATGAATACCTCCACCCTACCACCTCCTACCTACCTAGTATTCACTTAATTTGTATGCCCCTCATGCTCGACATCGTGAAGTCTACCATCGGCGCCGTAGGAATGGACAGATGATCTAAGGACGGACCTAGAAAAAAATAGAAGCAATAGTTACTCAGCCGAAGAGTACACCGTTTATTTTTTTGTCGTCTACGCCGACGTTGATATCAAATCCATCTTCGTACAGCTTGATGAATGTCTTCAAGATTCCCAAGGAGCTAATTTGACAATGAGATATGAAGCGATAGATCATGGAGGTAAGCCAATCGATTGATCATTTTAAACTCCAGCGCATTTTCTCATATGTCATTGCTAATCCGTGAAATCCCTCTGCCACAGCGCAGCGAACCTTGTTATGAGCAGATGCTCTTGTCATGACGTCGACCTTTGAGTCCAAACAGAAATGGGCATGTCACCTCAAACTCGAGTCGAAAAACGCGGACGAAACTTGACGTTAATAGACAATATGTAGATACCAAGACGTGTCCCGTATATCAGGAAGGACGTATTGCGCACTTTGAGTAGAAGTCACTATACCATGATGAAGATTCACACCCCCGACTAGAAACAGGGGAACGAAAACGAATAAATAGGGAAGGCTACTGTCGTTCCGCGCGGGTGATCGCCAGTATCGCCCCGGACACCCGCATGTTTCATAGTCACGGGAAAGATTCAAGAATTACAATTATAGGTTGTAGGTTGTAGGTTGTAGGTTGTAGGTTACAGGAGCTCAACTCCACAGATAGCTTCGCAACCGAACTAGATCGGGGTTCTAGTCAACGACAAGGACGCGTGGGCCAGAGACCACCCGTACTCACCTAGTAGCAAGCTCCTTGACAACAAGAAGGTCCTCAGCATTATGCAGAGATAAACATGGTATAATTATAGCTACTCCCCGCGTCACCCAGAATGATGTCCTCAAATAGTTTCATTCTTAGTAGGTACAATATCTTTCCTCGTCTCTCTCCTACCTAGGCGCGACTTCCCGCTGCGGCGGATGCAAAATATCGAGTGAGGTGCGGGGCTCTAAAGACTCGCGCCTTCGTGAATCTATCGTACCTTTTTCTTTCATGTGGCAACATCTCGGCTAACCAAAGAAAACATAACCTATGACGCCCTTCCGAGGTTGTCAATTACTTTACTTCTTCTGTACAAGCTACGAAGTATGTAGCTTAGAATGGTCGCTCCGAGCAAACTAGATCGGAACCTTTACCCGTTAGAGCTTTCCGCCAATGACTCGTTAAGTTCGTTTGATCAACATGATTCTAAGAGAAAGATATTTTCTTCGCGAGCATTACGCTATTCCAGGCGAATCAGCACCATACGGATGTATGAAAGCGTGTCTAGGCATTTATCGACAAAGGGCCTAACAACGACCCTTCGATTTACTAACTTACCTTCGGGAGCCCATCGTTAGTTGCCGAATGCGCGGAATGATTCTATACACAGTCCTACAAGAGGCGATTACATCAACAAACCCCGTCTTCATACCATGACTTACACAGTCGACCAACGTGCATATGCTTTCACATTTCCATTTTATAGGAATTTATATAACAGGATAATGTCATCATTATATTTTTTAATAATACTTGAGTGAACTTGAAAGTTAAATATTATTATATCGAAAATGCCTCTTTACAACGTATCTTCTGTGTCATCGATAAGTTCTAATAATAAGAAGTCATTTTCTCGTCTGCTAATTTTGGTGAGTCTATGATGCCGTAACGTACATTTAAATCTAACCCCGGCTTCAGCTAGATCGGTACCGATCGGGCGACCCTTTTTTTATTAGAAACCACATGCAACCCGCGCGAATTACATCTCCACAGTGGACCATATTAGGTAGGAGGTATGTTACCCAGATTGCTGGGGGTGGAACTGGAACCCCGAGTTTAATACCACGACAGCTCACCGTTGTAGTCCCTTCGTGTGAAGCCATGCTTGAAAACCATTAAAGCTGTATCATTCAGTCAGACAATTTAAGCCTTTTTGGAAAGTAAAGAGTCCAGTATACTGTGATTCCTACCTCATCAATATAAGACTAGATCAACTACTCTTTAAACATTTGAGATACTTATCTACCCATTCCATGTCAATATTTCAAGCACAGAGGATGCTTAATTTACTACCGGAGTTTAAAGCACGTAAATGAAATTTTCTAAACAACTAGCTACCTTGACTATCCCCTTTCCCTATCAAGTGGCACCATATCAAAGGTAAGGATTGGCTAAATAAAAAATCTTCAAGGGGCGAGACCGAAGCTGAAATGCAGCCAAGACCCGAACATGAAGAATGCATATTATGACTCGAAAGCTCTATTATTACTTTAACTACTTTCATATCTTAGTTCGAAGCTAGACTATTACCGTGCAAACTCATCCTCATTCTTCATTAAATATACGTTGCTTATAACCAAGGATGGATAGTAGGTAACAGGTCTAAGCAAAGGTCGTGAACGTGGATAAACCATGTATGAAATATGGAGGTGTCCCAGAGTAGTGAAATCATTCGGCTTAATTACTCGAGTACTTGAGTAAGAGATTCAACATTTGCCGTGGCTAATGACTTAGTTAGGGGTATAAAGAAATACATCTATGGGGGTTGCCAGAGAAGACTTTGGAGGTTTAGATATTACATGATCAAACAAGGTAATAAGAAAGTTCCTGGGGCCTGCATTCTACACGTGGGTGAAAGGATGAGACTTATACTAGAAGATGCTAGCAGAGGCTTAGTAGTCCATACGGACGAAGTGTTCCTAGTTTTAGTGTAGTGTTAGCTATGGCGGCTTGGCCGGTCTCCATATAACCTTTCTTTAGCTAACGGTAGTAGGGAAATGGCCTGCTTCTAGTCGGCCTCGTCGTTTCTGAAGTTGTCCAGAAAGGTAAGGTTCGTTGAGAACGACCTCGACGTAAACTCGCCGAGGCACCCGTCCTTGGCGCTGGACGACTTTAAAGTGAATCTCTTCCCACTTCCCCCACGTCCCGTGGAGATTGGAATGACTTCTTGCTTTACTACCAAACTTTTGCACAGGGAAAAAAACACATGGCGAGTGATGGCTTATGGCGATGACTATGGCCCACTGAATCCGGCCAGTGACACTTTATCGCCTCTACCGAATAGTCATCGCAATGGGCTTATCGCTGTCGCTGTCTGCGGCATCGTTTCTCTCGTTTCAACATCGGCATTATTTCTATACTTGACTTACAAACTGGTAACATGGCGTCTACGGAGCTTGGAAATAAAAGACGGCGGCCACGACAGCCAGCCGACACCAGCCAATGACCTCTCGCTAGGTCTAGCCCAGCGAAATTTCGGGATCTCCAAGGGGGACATTCCCCGGGAATCGGAAGAAGATGTGCGGCAACGACAAAACCCAAAACAACGACGGCCAAATCAGTTCCTTGTCCTCGTGTATAACTTGTTGCTCGCAGATATGCATCAGGCAACCGCGTTCGTATTGAACCTTCCATGGGTTCAGAAGAACGAGATCACTGTCGGTAGCCCGAGCTGCTGGGCGCAAGGCTGGTTCGTATCGACAGGAGATCTCTCTGCGAGCTGTTTCATCTGCGCCATCTCGATCCACACCTACCTCAGCGTTGTGAGAGGATATAAACCGCCGCACTGGGCGCTGCATCTTGTCATAGTTGGCCTCTGGTTATTTATCTATGCGATGGCTATCGCAGGGGTAGCCGCAACTAACAATGGAAGGGGGGTTGGTGGGTTTTACGTAAGGGCAGTAGCCTGGTAAGTGAGAATCACGATCCTCTTTACGAAGTTTTCGCTCTCGCATTTATGCTTTTGAAATTTGGTGTCTCTCTAGCTGACGTCGACTCAAGGTGCTGGGTGAATGTCAGTTTCGAAGGTTTGCGTCTTTGGCTACATTACTTATGGATTTTCATTTCGATCCTCATGACCAGCATTTTATATACTCTCATCTTCATTTCGCTTCAGAGACGAAAAGCCTTCTCTCGATCTCGCTCGAGTCGCCGACCGTCAACAAGCACTAGGGCTGGGCAGAACGCCGAGTCTGCTCGAGCGGACTCGTCAGGCCATCATCCAGCATTTCTTATCTACCCAGTTATATACGTGCTCTGCACGGCGCCACTAGCTTTAGGTCGTATTGTAACTATGTCTGGGAGAGATGTGAGTGTAGCATACTTTTGCTTAGCGGGTGCGATGATTGCTTCGAATGGTTGGCTGGACGTGCTTTTGTTTTCGACAACTCGACACTCGATTATTTTCAACGCGCCCCTAGACTCCGAAGATACGGGCTTGGAGACCTTTGCATTTATGAGGACACCGTACTGGAGGCAGTACGGAAACATGATCTGGGTGCAGGGAGGGGCTCAAACGGACGACGTCAAAGATGAACAGGCACCTAGAGTTTGGGGTAGGATTGCTTGGGGATTCGATAAGATCAGTCACCTGGTTAGGTGGAAAGGGAGGAACGGCCGTTCCACGGGTGGAGGCCTCTGGAATGGGGGTCGACGACGAGGCGGAAGCCAGGAATCTCTGAGAGGCATCACAGAGCAAGCCGACGCCGGGATTCAGATGGATACGGTTACAACAGTTGTGATTGAGATTCAACACGGCCACGGCCATGCGAAGACTAGGTCGCGAGAGCATTCTGCTCACTCAGTGGACAGCTCAGAAAAGGTACCCGTGGAAAGAATAGGGAGCTTACGTCTGTGAACGCGGATGATGGTAACTCGTTTTAGACCTTTAGAGATATAGATACCTACCTACTACCTACCCTGCTTAGGTAGGCACTTCTATATAAAGATACAGAGATTCCATAAGTCTGATACTGTATCCTTTCTGCCCTTGGAATAGACATTAGAACTTCCTCGAGAGCGACAGAGCGAGGAAGCTAGAGGACATTTCGTTTGAGCGAGGTTTTGGTTCAAATTCTTCAATGAAGGAACAGGGAGAGACGGCGGTAGCTCGAATGAATGGTTGGAGAATGAGGGAAAACGAGATGATTAAAACTAAATTAATCGAAAGGGAATGATGATGGAAAGTTGCTGCCAATATTTTAGGGCGATACACACTTGGGTAAGGCACAGAGAGCCTTTCGCACCAATCTCTTCAAACAGGACTGCTTGATATATAGTATTTTTGCTAGATCATATTGCTTGCCGTATATATTTAGGCTCTCATTTTGGTGTTGTACGTTACTACATTGTGTTTCCTGGCTAGATTAGACAAAGCGTCATCAGGCGTTCAGGCGTAACCCGCTTCAGTTACCGTTAGTGTCTCAGTTACCCAGCAGGACGTCGGTTGGTTGGTCCGTGCCAATATTTTTAATGGGGTGGGTAAAACAGGGCAACTAAAAACTTCAACAACCAGACCGGTATGAGCTAGCATTGTAACGAAAAACTCATGACATCTCCTGCCATTATTGATTTCAAATTTTTATATGTATGTAAGCTGTTATTACCTGTTTTGGGTCACTCTAAAGGCTTTATTTAAATCTTTGGTACTCTCCGACGTCGATATAGGTCATCAAAATGGCATCGCCTCTTCACCGCCACCAATCATCACTTGAAACCATCATCAACTTCTTTTCAGAGCAACCACTAGGAACGGAACTGCGCAGCAATGCAAGCCGTAGATTTTACAATATATGTGATTACTTCGATATTGATATCCCTCAAAAGGATTTTAATCGACCTCGGCTCATTCGTTATACTTACACATATTCATTGTCTCGAGAATCTGGCGATTACTTTTTACGGGCTTTCTTTGAAGCCCTTAATCTTCAAATTGAAAAAGATGAACCCATTAATTTTGAAGATATCCGTTCCCACTTTTTCGATTTCGCAGATTATCTTTTTAACAATTTCTTCTTACCTGGTAAAGATCAACTGCAATTTCAATGCTCGGTTACTCAGTAATTGCTAATACTTCCTAGTGAAAGCTTCAACCAAGAAAACCCCGCAACCTTCTCCGGCTTTGCATTCCGCAGTTCAAGAAGCTCAAGGTCAAGGAGGTCAACAGTACGTTGGAAGCGGTCCACGATTATCAATTCTTAGGAGGGATTGTCTCATTCGTGACCGTCATCGTTGCGTAATCTCACGAAAATTTGACCTTGCGGAAGCACAACGCCGTCATAATCCCGACGGTGCTCGAGATGATGATGGGAATCTGTTGCGAAATGATCCAAACGGGTATCCGGAATTCTTAGAAGTGGCTCATATCCTACCTCATTCCCTCACTAAGCTCAATCCGGGGGGTGAACTGGTAAGTTCTCGTTCAGGGTTATTGTTAAGGGAGAAGCTTCATGACTGATATGTCGCACAGGATCATTCCAAACAATCCGCGCTTGCTATCCTCAACATGTTTGATGTCGGTGCTGCAGAATTAATTCAAGGTCCCGAGATTGATAGGCCACGAAATGCTCTCACCCTTACCGTTAACCAGCATCGACTTTTTGGTGATTTCCAAGTGTATTTCGAACCTGTCCCTGGTCAAGAACATGCTTACATAATTAAAACTTTCGATGACGGATTTTTAGCCCAAGGAGCTGGGTTTCCTTTTACTCGTCAGCTTTATTTAACCCCCGATCGAACAATTGAGCCTCCGTCTCCACGGCTATTAGCCCTCCATCGTGCAATTGCTCATATCCTTCATCTTTCAGCAGCGGGTGATTACATCGACAAGATTTATTGGGACATAGAAGAACAAGGAGTGAAAGCAGATGGATCGACTCCGTTGGAATGGTTTATATCGCTGGCTATGAGCTCGAAAAGGTTTCTTCTCCGTACGTAATTAGATGGTTCGATACAATACGATGTGGATGTGGATAGGATTAGGATTAGGATTAGGATTAGGATTAGGATTAGGATTAGGATTAGGATTAGGATTAGGATTAGGGTTAGGGTTAGGGTTAGGGTTAGGGTTAGGGTTAGGGTTAGGGTTAGGGTTAGGGTTAGGGTTAGGGTTAGGGTTAGGGTTAGGGTTAGG